>JAYWIR010000017.1:3685000-3929577 GCA_036172245.1 Raillietiella orientalis | reverse complement strand
GCTTGCTTCGGTGGATGCGGAAGATGGGCTCGTGTCGGTGCTACCGGGACCCCCAGTACCAGCAGAGGACGCTGCCGTGGTTGTGGTTGCGAGGGAGGAGGAGGCTGTGCTTCTTGTAGTGGCGCTGACGGTACTGCCTGCGGTTGACGGAGGCGATAGCGTGGATGTTGCAGACGTGTCGGATGAACTGGGTGGCACCGGTGTTGACGCCGGCGACGACGGGGAACTGGAGGCAGCTGTCGTTTCCGTAACTTCTGATGTGCTTCCAGTTGGTGTGGTGGAGATGGGACTGCTTGCTTCGGTGGATGCGGAAGATGGGCTCGTGTCGCTGCTACCGGGACTCCCAGTACCAGCAGAGGACGCTGCTGTGGTTGTGGTTGCGAGGGAGGAGGAGGCTGTGCTTCTTGTAGTGGCGCTGACGGTACTGCCTGCGGTTGACGGAGGCGATAGCGTGGATGTTGCAGACGTGTCGGATGAACTGGGCGGCACCGGTGTTGACGCCGGCGACGACGGGGAACTGGAGGCAGCTGTCGTTTCCGTAACTTGGATGTGCTTCCAGTTGGTGTGGAGATGGGACTGCTTGCTTCGGTGGATGCGGAAGATGGGCTCGTGTCGGTGCTACCGGGACTCCCAGTACCAGCAGAGGACGCTGCTGTGGTTGTGGTTGCGAGGGAGGAGGAGGCTGTGCTTCTTGTAGTGGTGCTGACGGTACTGCCTGCGGTTGACGCAGGCGATAGCGTGGATGTGGCAGACGTGTCGGATGAAGTAGGGGGCACCGGTGTTGACGCCGATGACGGAGGGGAACTGGAGGCAGCTGTCGTTTCCGTAACTTCTGATGTGCTTCCAGTTGGTGTGGTGGAGATTGTACTGCTTGCTTCGGTGGATGCGGAAGATGGGCTCGTGTCGGTGCTACCGGGACTCCCAGTACCAGTTGAAGAGGCTGTCGTGGTTGTGGTTGCGAGGGAGGAGGAGGCTGTGCTTCCTGAAGTGGCGCTGACGGTACTGCCAGTAGTGGACGCTGGCGTGATCGACGATTTGGCAGACGTGTCGGATGAACTGGGCGGCACCGGTGTTGACGCCGGTGACGAAGGGGAACTGGAGGCAGCTGTCGTTTCCGTAACTTCTGATGTGCTTCCAGTTGGTGTGGTGGAGATGGGACTGCTTGCTTCGGTGGATGCATTAGATGGGCTCGTGTCGGTGCTACCGGGACTCCCAGTACCAGCAGAGGACGCTGCCGTGGTTCTGGTTGCGAGGGAGGAAGATACTGTGCTTCCTGTAGTGGCGCTGACGGTACTGCCTGCGGTTGACGCAGGCGATAGCGTGGATGTGGCAGACGTGTCGGATGAAGTGGGCGGCACCGGGGTTGACGCCGGCGACGAACGGGGAACTGAGGCAGCTGTCGTTTCCGTAACTTCTGGTGCTTCCAGTTGGTATGGTGGAGATGGGACTGCTTGCTTCGGTGGATGCGGAAGATGGGCTCGTGTCGCTGCTACCGGGACTCCCAGTACCAGCAGAGGACGCTGCCGTGGTTGTGGTTGCGAGGGAGGAGGAGGCTGTGCTTATTGTAGTGGCGCTGACGGTACTGCCTGCGGTTGACGGAGGCGATAGCGTGGATGTGGCAGACGTGTCGGATGAACTGGGCGCCACCGGTGTTGACGCCGGCGACGACGGGGAACTGGAGGCAGCTGTCGTTTCCGTAACTTCTGATGTGCTTCCAGTTGGTGTGAGATGGGACTGCTTGCTTCGGTGGGATGCGGAAGATGGGCTCGTGTCGGTGCTACCGGGACTCCCAGTACCAGCAGAGGACGCTGCACTGGTTGTGGTTGCGAGGGAGGAGGATACTGTGCTTCCTGTAGTGGCGCTGACGGTACTGCCTGCGGTTGACGCAGGCGATAGCGTGGATGTGGCAGACGTGTCGGATGAAGTGGGCGGCACCGGGGTTGACGCCGGCGACGACGGGGAACTGGAGGCAGCTGTCGTTTCCGTAACTTCTGATGTGCTTCCAGTTGGTATGGTGGAGATGGGACTGCTTGCTTCGGTGGATGCGGAAGATGGGCTCGTGTCGCTGCTACCGGGACTCCCAGTACCAGCAGAGGACGCTGCTGTGGTTGTGGTTGTGAGGGAGGAGGAGGCTGTGCGTCTTTTGGTAGTGGCGCTGACGGTACTGCCTGCGGTTGACGGAGGCGATAGCGTGGATGTTGCAGACGTGTCGGATGGAACTGGGCGGCACCGGTGTTGACGCCGGCGACGACGGGGAACTGGAGGCAGCTGTCGTTTCCGTAACTTCTGATGTGCTTCCAGTTGGTGTGGTGGAGATGGGACTGCTTGCTTCGGTGGATGCGGAAGATGGGCTCGTGTCGGTGCTACCGGGACTCCCAGTACCAGTTGAAGAGGCTGTCGTGGTTGTGGTTGCGAGGGAGGAGGAGGCTGTGCTTCTTGTAGTGGCGCTGACGGTACTGCCTGCGGTTGACGGAGGCGATAGCGTGGATGTGGCAGACGTGTCGGATGAACTGGGCGCCACCGGTGTTGACGCCGGCGACGACGGGGAACTGGAGGCAGCTGTCGTTTCCGTAACTTCTGATGTGCTTCCAGTTGGTGTGGTGGAGATGGGACTGCTTGCTTCGGTGGATGCGGAAGATGGGCTCGTGTCGGTGCTACCGGTACTCCCAGTACCAGCAGAGGACGCTGCACTGGTTGTGGTTGCGAGGGAGGAGGATACTGTGCTTCCTGTAGTGGCGCTGACGGTACTGCCTGCGGTTGACGCAGGCGATAGCGTGGATGTGGCAGACGTGTCGGATGAAGTGGGCGGCACCGGGGTTGACGCCGGCGACGACGGGGAACTGGAGGCAGCTGTCGTTTCCGTAACTTCTGATGTGCTTCCAGTTGGTGTGGTGGAGATTGTACTGCTTGCTTCGGTGGATGCGGAAGATGGGCTCGTGTCGGTGCTACCGGGACTCCCAGTACCAGCAGAGGACGCTACTGTGGTTGTGGTTGCGAGGGAGGAGGATACTGTGCTTCCTGTAGTGGCGCTGACGGTACTGCCTGCGGTTGACGCAGGCGATAGCGTGGATGTGGCAGACGTGTCGGATGAACTGGGCGGCACCGGTGTTGACGCCGGCGACGACGGGGAACTGGAGGCAGCTGTCGTTTCCGTAACTTCTGATGTGCTTCCAGTTGGTGTGGTGGAGATGGGACTGCTTGCTTCGGTGGATGCGGAAGATGGGCTCGTGTCGCTGCTACCGGGACTCCCAGTACCAGCAGAGGACGCTGCTGTGGTTGTGGTTGCGAGGGAGGAGGAGGCTGTGCTTCTTGTAGTGGCGCTGACGGTACTGCCTGCGGTTGACGGAGGCGATAGCGTGGATGTGGCAGACGTGTCGGATGAACTGGGCGGCACCGGTGTTGACGCCGGTGACGAAGGGGAACTGGAGGCAGCTGTCGTTTCCGTAACTTCTGATGTGCTTCCAGTTGGTGTGGTGGGAGATGGGACCGCTTCTGCTTCGGTGGATGCGGAAGATGGGGCTCGTGTCGCTGCTACCGGGACTCCCAGTACCAGCAGAGGACGCTGCTGTGGTTGTGGTTGCGAGGAGGAGGAGGCTGCTTCTTGTAGTGGCGCTGACGGTACTGCCTGCGGTTGACGGAGGCGATAGCGTGGATGTGGCAGACGTGTCGGATGAACTGGGCGGCACCGGTGTTGACGCCGGTGACGAAGGGGAACTGGAGGCAGCTGTCGTTTCCGTAACTTCTGATGTGCTTCCAGTTGGTGTGGTGGAGATGGGACTGCTTGCTTCGGTGGATGCAGAAGATGGGCTCGTGTCGGTGCTACCGGGACTCCCAGTACCAGCAGAGGACGCTGCCGTGGTTCTGGTTGCGAGGGAGGAAGATACTGTGCTTCCTGTAGTGGCGCTGACGGTACTGCCTGCGGTTGACGCAGGCGATAGCGTGGATGTGGCAGACGTGTCGGATGAACTGGGCGGCACCGGTGTTGACGCCGGCGACGACGGGGAACTGGAGGCAGCTGTCGTTTCCGTAACTTGGATGTGCTTCCAGTTGGTGTGGTGGAGATGGGACTGCTTGCTTCGGTGGATGCACGGAAGATGGGCTCGTGTTGGTGCTACCGGGACTCCCCAGTACCAGCAGAGGACGCTGCCGTGGTTGTGGTTGCGAGGGAGGAGGAGGCTGTGCTCTGTAGTGGCGCTGACGGTACTGCCTGCGGTTGACGGAGGCGATAGCGTGGATGTGGCAGACGTGTCGGATGAACTGGGCGCCACCGGTGTTGACGCCGGCGACGACGGGGGAACTGGAGGCAGCTGTCGTTTCCGTAACTTCTGATGTGCTTCCAGTTGGGGTGGTGGGAGATGGGACTGCTTCCTTCGGTGGATGCGGAAGATGGGCTCGTGTCGGTGTCACCGGGACCCCAGTACCAGCAGAGGACGCTGCACTGGTTGTGGTTGCGAGGGAGGAGGATACTGTGCTTCCTGTAGTGGCACTGACGGTACTGCCTGCGGTTGACGCAGGCGATAGCGTGGATGTGGCAGACGTGTCGGATGAAGTGGGCGGCACCGGGGTTGACGCCGGCGACGACGGGGACCTGGAGGCAGCTGTCGTTTCCGTAACTTCTGATGTGCTTCCAGTTGGTATGGTGGAGATGGGACTGCTTGCTTCGGTGGATGCGGAAGATGGGCTCGTGTCGCTGCTACCGGGACTCCCAGTACCAGCAGAGGACGCTGCTGTGGTTGTGGTTGCGAGGGAGGAGGAGGCTGTGCTTCTTGTAGTGGCGCTGACGGTACTGCCTGCGGTTGACGGAGGCGATAGCGTGGATGTTGCAGACGTGTCGGATGAACTGGGCGGCACCGGTGTTGACGCCGGCGACGACGGGGAACTGGAGGCAGCTGTCGTTTCCGTAACTTCTGATGTGCTTCCAGTTGGTGTGGTGGAGATGGGACTGCTTGCTTCGGTGGATGCGGAAGATGGGCTCGTGTCGGTGCTACCGGGACTCCCAGTACCAGCAGAGGACGCTGCCGTGGTTGTGGTTGCGAGGGAGGAGGAGGCTGTGCTTCTTGTAGTGGCGCTGACGGTACTGCCTGCGGTTGACGGAGGCGATAGCGTGGATGTGGCAGACGTGTCGGATGAACTGGGCGCCACCGGTGTTGACGCCGGCGACGACGGGGAACTGGAGGCAGCTGTCGTTTCCGTAACTTCTGATGTGCTTCCAGTTGGTGTGGTGGAGATGGGACTGCTTGCTTCGGTGGATGCGGAAGATGGGCTCGTGTCGGTGCTACCGGGACTCCCAGTACCAGCAGAGGACGCTGCACTGGTTGTGGTTGCGAGGGAGGAGGATACTGTGCTTCCTGTAGTGGCGCTGACGGCATCGCCTGCGGTTGACGCAGGCGATAGCGTGGATGTGGCAGACGTGTCGATGAAGCGGGCGGCACCGGGGCTCGACGCCGGCGACGACGGGGAACTGGAGGCAGCTGTCGTTTCCGTAACTTCTGATGTGCTTCCAGTTGGTATGGTGGAGATGGGACTGCTTGCTTCGGTGGATGCGGAAGATGGGCTCGTGTCGCTGCTACCGGGACTCCCAGTACCAGCAGAGGACGCTGCAGTGGTTGTGGTTGCGAGGGAGGAGGAGGCTGTGCTTCTTGTAGTGGGCGCTGACGGTACTGCCTGCGGTTGACGGAGGCGATAGCGTGGATGTTGCAGACGTGTCGGATGAACTGGGCGGCACCGGTGTTGACGCCGGCGACGACGGGGAACTGGAGGCAGCTGTCGTTTCCGTAACTTCTGATGTGCTTCCAGTTGGTGTGGTGGAGATGGGACTGCTTGCTTCGGTGGATGCGGAAGATGGGCTCGTGTCGGTGCTACCGGGTCTCCCAGTACCAGTTGAAGAGGCTGTCGTGGTTGTGGTTGCGAGGGAGGAGGATACTGTGCTTCCTGAAGTGGCGCTGACGGTACTGCCAGTAGTGGACGCAGGCGTTAGCGTTGGTGTGGCAGACGTGTCGGATGAACTTGACGGCTCCGGTGTTGACGCCGTTGACGAAGGGGAACTGGAGGCAGCTGTCGTTTCCGTAACTTCTGATGTGCTTGCAGTTGATGTGGTGGAGATGGGACTGCTTGCTTCGGTGGATGCAGAAGATGGGGTTGTGTCTGTGCTACCGTAGCTATGAGTAGCAGTAGTTGATGTGGTTGTGGTTGTCAGTGTTTGGGAAGACCATGCCGTTGTTCCTGTAGTGGCGCTTACGGTACTGCTTTGGGGTGACTGATGAGTTGATGATGGCTTTTCTGTTTTGGTTGTTGGTTTTGTAGTCCTGGTGGTGGTTTTTTGTGATGTCTGTTCACTTGATGGGTTGGAAATTGTTGTTGGACTTATGCTTGAGTATTTTGTTGAGGATGTTAGTAGTGGTGTCTTTTGAGTTGTCTGTGTGTTGGTGGTTTTCGTAGTAGCACTGGTCGTTGTTTTTCGTTGCGGCGTTGTTGGGTTGATTATTTCTAGGGAGAAATTTTTGCTAATTATTTGGTGGTTGTTTTTTGATTTTGTCTGTTTTTGTGTTGTTGATTTTTTTCTATTTACCTGGTGTTGTTGTTGGAATTTTGTTATTTTTTATTTGTTTTGTAAAGATGCAAAGTCCTTTTCCTAAATACTTGCTGTTGCCGATGAGAATGAATTGTAAACTGGATCCTTGATTTTGCGCTCGGATTTCTCTGTTGATTTGAAGGCTGGTTGCGTTGAACCTGTATATTTGTAGCTTCTTAGGGTTTTTCCTTGCTGCTGTAGTGACGTAGATTGTGTAGGTGATTTTTTTTTCTGTTGGTATCCGTCTAAGTATTGCGGATGCTTGAAAAGTTTTGCCGGACTGTGGGATAAAGAAAAGTGGTTTTTCTATGAAGTTTGTTTTGACTCTTTCTGTTAATTGGTTACTTTGTTATTAGCATTGCTGTTTGATAATTTGTCGATGTGAAGAGAGTTTTTTGATGTATGATCGGGTTTTTTTTTGGCTAGTTAACGTGTTGTGAAGGGCTCGGAAATCCTGTATATTTTCCCATTGGTTATGTTAGAATATTCTATTTTGTTTAAGAATGATTCAGTGTAATTTTTCTTTACTTTGGTGATGGTGTTCGCTCACACGATATGATGTGAATTAAGGATTAGTTTAAATGCATTTTATATTGATTCTTACCTTCACTTCTATATAAGATGTTTTTTCATTTCTTGCTGATGTTATTACTTTGAGACTTGGAACCCGAAAGTATTCGTCAGTTTTTTGTATTAGATATGGGTGTGGCTTTTCGATATTCTTTATGTCGATCTGAATTCCTTGGAGACGGGTATCCATGAGGCTGATCTGAGCACCTCGAAAAATGCAGTAGCTTTCTTTCTCCTTTACGTCTTGGAAAGTGATCCTAAAACGCATTGTAGTTATTGTTTTTGGATTCGTTCATTTCTTTATACAATGAATGATGGTTTTGGAATGAAATGTCTAATATAATGTCATGGAATAGACTGCAAGTTGCTATGTAAACAGTAATATAGTGTCATGGGAATAGACTACAAGTTGCTATGTAAACAGTAATATAATGTTATGGGAATAGACTACAAGTTTCTGTGTAAACAGTAATTTCTCGAAGCGTTGAGCATATGTGAGAAACATTCTCTCAGTATTATGGTACCTACTTCTTTGATCTGATGATATCCTTGAATTGCAATGCTCCTTCTCTGTTTCTTGTGTCTTTGTTAGGAGTTATAGACAATTCTGCTGCAAATGGGAAGATGCCGTTCTTCGATAGGAAAACCTCTAGTTACTATCGATAGAATTTGCTGCATAATTACTTACATGTAGACCTATGTCACAAGAGGGAGTGCCTCTAAGGTCAGGCATTTCTAATGAATAGCTTTCTTCATTCAGGCGTGTCAATTTGCATCGTTTTGCTTGGTGCATCTCCACATTCATCAAGCCAGATACGGTTTGGACAGATGAAGGTGTAGGATGCCATACTAATGTCTAGAAGGAGACATGAAAGAGGTCTTTGCACAGCGTCGCTTCAATTTTTCTTTTATAGTACTTATATCATGGATTCACTATATTTTTAAAATGTTCATGCATTACCTGAAGTAACAAGAGCAGTCTAAGAATTGGGATCATCGATTTTCTTTTTGGTAATAGTTAACACGGAACCCTGGACGACTGCCAGTTTTGTGGAGAGCTAACAAATTAGAGTGCACAGTCATGTGAACTGTATATTTTGTCTTGAACTTAAGGCGGTTTGCATGCCTAGCAGCAATATCAAGTGTGCGGAAGTGCAAACGCGGAAGGTTGTCGATCCGTGACTATAAGCTGCAATTGACCGAAGCATCTGCTACTAATTGAATTTCTCAATTCTTCCCTGAAGTTCGAAAATGATATTCATTTAATGATTGAGGGGAGAAAGATAATTTCTGCAACAGGCTTGGGCCTAGGGTTCATGGGTTTTCCGTTTCATAGGTTCATAGGTTTTAGGTTTCATAGGTTCATAGCTTCTTCATGGGTTCTCGGACGTCAGTTTCCTCATGAGTTCAAAGCCACTTGCTTCGCATAAACTTCTCAGGGTACAGACAAGAATTCTCTTTTTCGTGCACTAAGATGGCAAAAATGTGATTCCATTGGTTTCGATGGTGTTCCAAGCACGGTAAGACTTTGATAAAAACCTTGTGATCCTTGGGAGTTTCGACAAAAAAAATAGGTGAGTTTGCGGATTTTTGTACATCACTTTGATGCACACACAAGATCCGCATTTGTTCAAAGCACTTGAAACTTTTCCCAGATGTTTCAGTTGCACATGGTCGTTGCCATTCTGCAGAATATGATTTCTTATGTTTTCCTGCCACAGTGGTCTCTACGGAAGGAGTCTTCAGAAGATTTTCCAGATGAGTTCGATTCCATAATGAAATTTGTTTCTTCCAGTAGTTGACATCCAGGTGTCCCGCAGCTAACAAGCGTTCCATGACCAGCGAAACAGCTAAGTTTTATACTTTTACATTTTTGACTTTCTGTGAATCTGTTGGATCGGTGGTGTCGGACAGGGAAGAGCACGACGTATCGATGACGGTGCCAAGCTGCCGTTGCGTGGGTTCCCTTGTTCACACGTCGAGATGTGACTTCAATTGCTCTTGAGGCCTTCTGAGTCCATGAGCTTCTGTCCTTCCTTTGGCGCGAGTCGAACGCACACTCTGGAGCGGTTCCGTGGAGGACCTGGTCGTGAAAGCAAAGCACTGTGTCGAGGTGGGTACAGAGCTCTCCTTTTGGTAGTTGCCATTCTTCTCCTCTGGGCTTGTTGCGTTGCGGAGGCAACTCGTAAGGAAGGTTTTCCGAAAAGTTTATATAAAGGCGGCGAGCAAAATGAGGTCATTTGAGGACCGATGCTCTCTCAGTTTGCTTCATTGCCTTCATATACTTCATTACGAAAAGGTCTTCCTCAGTTTGGACAGTGTGACCTCTCAGTTCTTCCAGGAGGGACGTGAAGGGCTCATGTGCTTTCCCTTATCCACAGAGATTCTTCCCAGTTTTGAGTGGCCGGCAGATGGAGTCACAACACACTCTGGCAACGGAAACACCAGAGTGTGTTGTCGTGCTGAAACAGCACTCAAATTCGCAAACGACAAGTCACTGAAACGAAAGCACAGAATTCCTGAGCCCCGTGCTGTCTTTCGTTTCAGTGACTCTTGTCGTTTGCGAATTTGAGTGCAGATTTTCGCATACAGCCTCAGCACCGCCACTGCTTGCTTGCAGAAAAGTAGTTTTCTGCTACCGTGGGAGCTACCGTCATCCCTCAGACATCACCTGTCACGAACTCTGCAGTCAGGAAGTGATGTCGAAAAGCTCAGTTTCCTGAATGTCTAGTATCAAAGTGCTTTTGTTCTGGGCTTCGTTCCGAAAGGCCCATGGGTTGTTCACCTGCATTATGGAATTGTAAAAGGACGTCCCGCGGGGCAACTTCGCAATGGGAGTTTTCCACAGTGGATCCTCAAAGCCCCATCTGATCTCGCCAAAGCTTCCCAGCTTAGCTTCCCGGCTTCGGGTAACATTGCAAGTGTTTCCGAAAGCAGATCCCGAAAGGATGTCCAGGAAGATGGCTACTTGCACTGAATTCCATCTAAATGTGGCGATGTGGGGTTAAATGGGATCCGAGTGGCTGCCTATTTTCGGGACAGGCACGGAAACGGTGATCTTGCGCAGTGTTGAGCGCACTGCCTCGGGAGAAAGGCGAAGGAAAGTGCTGAGATGGCAGCTCGTTCCGGGTCTCGCAGCAGGAAAGCACGGAGGTGCTGCTCGCATCCTTCTAATGCAACGTTGCGGACTCGTCACACGAAACGACGTACTTTACCTCGTGTCAAGTGTTCGCTCACCTCAGGGAAGGGAAGGAGGGCGCGTGCTGGTGCAGGTCATGCTGAAGTCTTCTCATGGGTAGTTTGCATTTGCTCAATGTATCAAACATCTCTGGGTGTTCATTTTCGTGATGTGCACACGTTAGTTTCTGCGGTGCTTCCCTCCGGAAGATGGCCATCTATTCCTGCACGCTGGCATCCCTCCAATGCGTCATTTTGCATAGCTTCTAGCAAGAGATCTGCCTAACGTGGTAAAACTTGGAACGTTTCTAGGATCGGCAAGCGATGTGGTGATCTCCAGGAAAGTGGAAGAGCTTCATCACACCATTCCTGCATGTACGTTGAACGCTTGTCACATCCTTTTACACTACAGTCAAATAGCAGTGGAATACAAATACCGTTTCGATGTAGGCTGAGCATCATATGAATGAGTAGGAAAGTGGCTGAGGAAAGGCAGTTCAATGAGCGATTAGGTTTCTGTGGCAGCAGGTCAGGGCTTAAGAACGAACTCCATTGTTCCAGGAGTTGCCTGGCAATGCTCAGAACTCGGAACAGAAGTTCGAATGAAGATGCATTGGCCTCCACCCTGCCAAGAGAATTCCAGCAGCCAATCCTGTTTACGGAACTCCAGGACGATGACTTTTTGTGGTCATCTGTTCAGGGTATCGTGCGAGGTGGATCCGGAATGTTTTTCTGATGGCCGGTGAACGAAGGACAATGCCCCGGTAAGAACTTTCTGGTGTATGGAGTTCGTTGCTGACTCTCCAGCTGCACTCCGCTCTTGTTTTGTATTCAGCGAAGAATGGCAGCAGCGCTGTCTCCTCACTGTCCTCGTATTGGAGGGACGGAGTTTCCCACCTCGTCGTGCCGGGCGTTTGCTGACTAGAAAGTAAACAATAAACAAGCAGCTGGGGAAGAAGTTCAAGTTCCACCAGAGCCAACTATTGGCAGAAGTATGCCGGCGAGGTTCGGCAAGGGAACAAACGGGAGGGAAGACCAGAAAGAAAAAAAGTGAAAATAAAAAAAAATTGGGCAAATTATTGTTTCCAGGAAGGGGAAGTGACGAGATCGCCCTCCGTCGCATTGTGCCCTCTGAATCCAGTGCAGGATGCTGTTTCCATGGTCCCAGGCAACGGCGGCATCTCTCTGCGATTCTCGCCGAACGGGAGAACAAACGGGATGATGACTTGCCCGCTGCCTCTCTCTATCTCGGCGTCGCTCCCCGGACTCTTGGCTGAAATCAAAGTGCGCATCCCAGTCCTGATGGCATCGAAGTCCTTCTAGGTTCTTATGTTTTCGCTTCTTCACCTTTCTCTCTCTCTCTCCCTCTCTCGTTCGCCTTCTTGAAGGGGTCTCACGGAGCTCCTTAGCACTGTCCGCGCGCTCCACTTGAGGTCGCGTGGAACTCTTTAAGTTAGGGGGTGAGCTCTCGGATGTAGCATCCTATGAATCCAGAAAGTTCAGGAGGAAGGAGTCCGTTCCTCTTTGATTGGTAGGGAACCCTCATTCGCTCTGGAGGGACCCTCCGGAGGGGACCACCACTCCATGATTTCTTCTCCAGAGGGAACCGGGAAAGGATCCGTTCCCTGTTTCCTCCTCTGAAGATGAATCCCACAGGAACGCTTCCCAATTTCTCTGGAAGATCGCTCTCCGAAGGGAGCAGCGCGCATCTTTGCACCCTGGAGAGGTGTCGATCCACCGGCTCCATGGTACGAGATCGAAAGGTCCTTCCCTAGAAGGAGAGAGGGAACAACTCCATTTTCACAACCGGAGGAACACCCCGAATGGAGCCGGCGATCCTTGATTTCCGGAAGGATCCCAGAGAGTCGACTTCCATCCTACGCTCCAGTCCCGGCCAGTCAACAGGCCGGTGCTGCGCCAACCTGTGGGGGAAACTTAAAACCCACGACGCACTTGTTTCTCTGGAGTTGGCCCTTCCCCGGGCGGGATTCGAACCCATAACGGTTGGCGCCGCGCGCGGAGACCTCCGACGCGAGTCGGCATCTCGGCGTCGCGTCTGGCAGCGACCAATCGCTCAGCTGGCAGAGTGCGCGGGGGACAAGGAAGGGTAGCTGGGAGAGCAGGGGGAGGCTGGAGGGCTAACCTCTGCGACCCCACTGCTAACGAGCATCCGGAAAGGAGGCATTCTCTCGGAAAGGCGTCGCCAGACTCCACACGCTCAAGTCGCCGCAGATGCGACCGAACACACCGTTACGTCACAGACACTCCCCAGGGAACGCATGAGGATTCCATGTCGCGACCATCCACCCGCAGCATCAATACTTCTGAATGCACCACGCGTTCTTGCAATGCTCCGTACGTTAGTGGTCCTCAATCTCATAGGAACCGCACGGCAACGACGCATCCGGACATGTAGTCTCGCGTGGGGGGCAATGAGTTCCTGGGGAAGGGATATATATCTTAGAGCGTGGTGATCTCCAGGATGGGGTGGATGCTGCGAGCATGAGAGGAATGTTGGGAAACCCTGAAACCTCGATCGTCCCTGCTGCTTGAAAAATCCAGAATGCGCAGGTGGAGGGAGGGCGGAGAAAGCGAATCAGGAGCGGGCAAAACAGGAAGCGCTCCTCAAAATGGATTCTTGGGAAATCCTGCTTCCAAATTTCAACAGCGTCTCCCAGAGAAAGCGAACAGCTGTCGGCAGAAGGAGAAAAATGAGTAGCGCTGGAATGTCGGGAGAGCAGAGAGTTGAAGAGGAAGGGGGGGGGAGGAGGATTCGCGGATCGGAGGGTGACCTGAAGAGTGACGTAGGGAGACCAAGAGTGTCTCTTGCCCTGCCGAGGTCTTCTTACGCAACATGGGTCCTTGAGCGCGCTCAGAGTTGAAGCTTCCAATTTGGCACGCATCGCCGAACTCTTTGGAACTTTTCGCATTTGAAGGATGAAGATAATGCATTTGTCGACCGTCTTCCCTTTTCTTTCTTTCTTTTTTTGAGGTTGCTAAGTACCCATGAACCGTTAGCCGCCTTAGGAGGCGCGCACAAAGCTCTTTCAACACTGTTCACGCCACCCGAGGGTGTGTTTCAACCTTTCAACTGAGGGGGTAACCCTGGATGGACCACCTAGGAAGACTCAGGAGGAAGGAGCGCGTTCCTCTTAAGCTTAGGAGGGAACATCTTCCTAATTTCTCTCCAGAGGCACCCTCGGAGTGGACTGCCACTCCTCGTTTCTTCTCGGAAAGAAGTATCTTCTGAAATTTCTCCTCCGGGAATCGCTCCTGGTTTCCTCCTGGGAAGAAAACCCCGAAGGGACGTTTCTAAAGTCCTCTGAAGGAAGCTTCCGATGCTCTGGAGAGGCAACCTCCCGAGAGCAGCATCGATCAGCTCTGTGGTACGCGACCGAGGAGGGACCCTCCTTGCATGAGGAGGACTGCTCCTTGATCCTGGGAGGACTTCGAAAGGTCGACTTGCAATCCTGGAGACAGTCGACGGAGCATCCGGAGGTTTCTGTATTCCGTCAGTGCCGCACCCTCCTCTTAAAGTGGCAGCATTCGTCTTTCATGCTGCTGCACTGGGGCTTCCAGTGCAACGCCCACCGGCATCTGTGGACACGGGTGTGTGTGAACCCAAACTGTGCAAGGTGCGTGGATTGGGAAGCCTCCCGCACCTCCTAATGGACTGTGTTGCACTCCGACCCTTTTCAGGACGCTTTGCCACGACACTTGGAACTCCCGACGGCAATACCAGAGACGTTGTAAGGTGCCTCTTCCTGCACGACGCCCTCAGGCTGGCCGCATCCCTAGAAGTGCTTGCCTGCCCACAAGGCGGGATCGTGGCTGCAGAGGAGATCAGGACGACAGGGACGCCATCTATTTTGCCGTCCTCTTCATGAGGGTAGCGTCAAGATGACTTCATCTGGGAACCATAAGACAGGAACTTGCCAGCATCCTTACAATTATGCAGAGGACGTTCTTCAGCACAGTGATCCCTTCCCGAACTCCCCTCCTCCCTTCCCTTCGTTTTTTGACTGCATTTTTTGTTTTGTTTTTTTCTCTTTGTTTGTCTCCCCTTCCCCTGTGCTGCTGAGGCGAACCCTGCTGGCCTGCATGTCAGATCCCGGCAGGCTCCTCCTCGTAGTTATAAGTAACATGGCAGAATCAAACGTCCTGCCACAGACATGGATGTTCACCTTATAAATAAACGCTCCGGCGTGACCGGGTGTCAACCAGTGCCGTACCCGAAAAGGCCTACTAGTGCCATCCTGCGGAAGGACTCGAAACCCACGACGCTGTTTTCCTTCCAGCTTTGCTTTTCTTTTTTTTCCTATCGGCTTTTCCTTTTTGGGGGCGGTTCGCCAAGTTTCTCAAGAACCGTCGCGCGCTTGGCGGCTCACGTAGCTCTATGAGGCTGTCCACACCACCCGAGGGTGAGTATTATCTCTTCAAGTTATAATGGGGTAACCTGATGGGGATGAACTGACGACACCTACTCTACGGAGGGGCTCGAAAGGGGAGTCCGCTTCTTTGCACAACCGGAGGGGAACTCCCACTTCTTGATCCCTGGAAGGACCTGGAGGTCTACTCTCATTTTCAGCCCTCATCGGGAGCATCCAGTTTGAACCTCTATCGATGCCGCACCCGAATGCAGGCCAACCAGTGTCATCTCGCGGGAGGAACTCAAACCCACTACGCGCACCCACATCTCTCCGGCATTGATTCTTGTCGAGTATTCGAACCCACGGCGCTTAGTGCCACGCGCTGAGACCATAACCATGTGGCCTCCGACATGGGCTCATTCTCGGAGTTGATACCCCCCCTCGCTCCCGGGTGAGATTCGAACCCGCAAAACCTGGTGCCACGCAGAAGCCCGCAGCCGCACGGCCCCCCAGCGATTGCAAAGCGTCTTCTTCTCAACGTAGTCGACGCCATCCCATCTTGAAACTGACTCCACTCAGCGTTTCCGGACACATCTGAGAATCTCGCGTGCTCGAAGCTTTAAGATGGCAGGAGGAAAAACGGAACAAGAGGATTAACGACCAGTTTGCGAGTTGTAATCTCTGGTGGATCGATGACGCCTCTCCAAGGTGCAAAGGAGAGTGCTGCTCTTTTTGGGGAGCCCCTTCTGAGAAATTCCAGAAGCGTCCGTTCGGGGCTCTTTTCAGAGGAGAAGAAGACGGAAGAAATTCGGGTCCCCTCCGGAGAAGGAATTCCTGGTAGCAAAGCCTTTCTGGGTTTCCTTCGGACAAGAAAAAATGGAGCAGTCCCCTTCGAGAGTGGGACCCCTCCGGAGAGAATGAGGAAGAGGTTCCCTTCAAAGCTAGGAAGGACTCTTTCTCCAGAGTCCTTCCTAGATTCATAGGGTGGTCCCTTTCTGGGTACCGCTATCTTGAAGATTGGAGCCAAGAGTAGCTGTGTCCCGGCGGTTGAGTGTAGACCAGACTCCTGAACGCCACCCATCTCCAGGACCGGTTGCTTCGGCAGGTGAATGGCTGCCAACACTCCTTAGCAGATTCGAACTTCACCGTCCTGCTGTCCATAGCAACCAAAACCTTTCATGGGATCTGGCGGGCGCCGCATCGGGAGCCGTAACCCAATGTTCGGTTCATCCCATAACTCGAGTTCTGCTCATCAAAGTAGGCCAACTAGGCGCTCATGGATCCGACAGTCCGAGTTCAGCTTTCAAGCAGGCCGGACTCCTTGCCCATTTCAAGTTGGGTAATAGGTCGAGGTCACTTTGTTCCCAAGGTCTGGAATTATCCGCTTTACTGGATGAGGCTCCGTTCTTTTTCCACCTCAGCGAGCGCCAGCTAACCTGAAGGAAACTTCGGAGGAAACTAGCAGCCACCAGATGGTTCGATTCGTCTTTCGTCCCTACTTTTAGCTCTCACGACCTATTTGCACGTCGGGATCTCTGTGTACCTCCACAAGAATTTCCTCCGGCTCCTTCCTGTCAAGGAAGGAGCCGGAGGAAGGGTTTCAAGTGGTTTTTCAAGTAGCCCACTAAAGGAAATCACCTTCCAGAGGAGATGCAGGAACCGACTCCTTATAGAAGTCCACTGATCCACCAATCCTCGTGATTGAGGAATCCATACATCAAGTCCTCCTCCCTGATTCGCCGAGGTCGGAAACGCCGTCTGCAGATCCGTGCGAACCCGGTAACTCGGAGAGATCTGTTTGATCTCCATTTTAGCGATCGCCAAGAGTGGGTGCTATGGATCCACTTCAGTTTGAAGAGCCTGCCTTCTTCAGAAAAGACAAGCGGAAAGGATTCCAGAGGAGTCAAGAGCGCTCACTATTACTAAAGCACATGGGCCAAGCAAATAGGGAAGATTCTCAGCATCGAAACCCACTCGACGAATTTCTTTCGCGCCGCCAAGCCACACCACGATGTCTTCCTTCAACCTAAGAAGTCTCTGCTGAGATTGTTGGCATCCTCTCTCACAAAAGGATCAGTAATGCAGCCGAGCTCTTTGAGTGGTGGCACGGAGCGCAGAAACGGCTGCAAGGGCACCGCCTTAATCTGACAGGCAGTGATCCCGAAATGAATGGATTTCAGATTCTGCTGTGCATCTTTGTGATCGGAGACGTCGACCGGAAGAGACGTTCCACCCGCGAAACAGGTGACTGTTTCTGAGCAAGTCGAAAACTACCCCTTGAGGACTGGAGGTCGGGAAAGGAAGGCGCCCCCAGGGAGCAATCAGATCAAATTTCGGCTTCTCAGAGACGCAACCTCTCTGAATGGACCATGAGACGAGCATTCAGGGACACACACTCAAATACACCTGCTGCATGATCTTATTGTGCATCTTTAGGAAAGCAGATTCAATGTCTCAGCATCCTCTGTGGGAAAGACGGGACGATTCTCGGGAAGAAAGGAACCTGTCTCCGTAGGTTACCACCTTATGCAAAATTTGCAGCAGACTAACTCCAAATGTTCAATGCCCGCCATCATTGAATCAGCATGTACCCATCAGGAGACCTATCTGAGGAATAGTAGACCCTATTTCCAACTCATCTGGGCACACTATAACACCGATATGCCACCTGGTTACACCGTAACTGGGGAAAGCGTCTTATCCCCTATAAACCTTACCAGTATGTGTAATGAAGATTAGAAAAATTTCATACACATCTTTATATATATGGAGTGAAGAAATAAATATCGAATTGTAGAATATTCTAGATATATCGAACAATCAGAATCCCGAAAATTGAATCCATTGTTCCAATAGGAAATGCCATTGACTGAGTGTTGGAAATGACAGCAAAATGCAATTCAAAATTCTCTTTTTGCCTTTTAATTCGTTTGCTTTCTTCCCCTCTCTCCTCCAGTGTTTTTAATTGGCTTCGTTATTTTTTATTCCTTGGAATTAGACATCTATAAATTGCTATCACACCATTTTTAGCGAGAAAGCGACCGCAATCCTGGGTAAAGTGGAAAACTCCTGCACTCAGGAACAGAGCCATCATTCATCCTGGAATATCTGCTTCACGTATGCAGATCACGTGACCGCTGAAGGCTTCCGGAACCGTTTCACTGTCGAAGAAAGCTCCCAAGCAAAGCAAAATCGCAACCCGTTCGAGGTCCACTTCCATGGAGCATCTCCACACACACCTTGCGTGTAATTCTTGCTTATTTCACGTGCAGGAGGTTCCCAATGAAACGGTTTCGTTGCCACGAATAGAATTCCTGCTTTTCGGCGGAGTCCTTGAGAAATTTCGCTCAGCGAAAAGGACTCGAACAGGTCAGAGGAAGTACGAGGCCTGTTTGTCTCACCTCTGCGGATCGAACTCGAACAGGCAACACCTTGCAGGGAATGCTCTATGGAATCCTAGCGTACCCCTCCTTCAACGGTGGGCAGCAACCTCGCGGCAAAATGGGAGGTCAATGCCGAAACCTACGGTAGGAGAAAAAAACTAGACGAATGGACGACGGACCAGCTAACACCGTTGAAGACTTTGACGTTGAGACTCCGAGTGTCCCCCCTCGACGACTTGCACTGGGGCGAGCTACTGGGACTTCCGGTGGAAGATCTGCCGTGGCTCCCGTGTTCATGGACATCCGCACCTTCCCCTTGAAATGGCAGGAGTTGGCTCTGCTGCTGATGCACTGGGACCTCCCATGCAATGCCCGCCAGTGTTATTGGACTCGGGGGAGGTAGTGAACCCGAACTGCTGCAGGTGCGGAGAAAAGAGAATCCTCTTTCACCTGTCCATGGAATGTGTTGCCTTCCTCTTCATGTTGGAACTCATCACCGTCTTTGGAGCTGCCCTGAGGATCCCTCAGGGCAGCTCCAAAGACGTTCGGGAGTTCCTCTTCCTTCGCGAAGCCCTCACGCCGGCTGCATCTCTAGCAGCACTTTGCCGCCCACGCAGCGGGACCGTGGCTGCATGGAGCAACGCTAGAGGAAGCCAGAACGAGAGGGACGCCACGTATTTTGCAGTCCTCTTTTTGAGGACAGCGTCAAGATGGCCCCATCTAGGAATCGCGAAGCAGGAACTCGTCGGCATCCTGGCAAGGATGCAAAGGACACCCTCCAGCACACAGTGATCCCTTACCAAACCCCCTACCCCCATTTTTTGTATCTTCGTTTTACTTTTCTTTTTGTTTTACCTGTGCTGCCGTGGCGAATCTCGCCGGTCTGAGCGCTGGTTCTCGGCTGTTTTTTTTTGTATATTCTGTAACGTGGCAGGATCAGCATCTTGCCACTGGCCTTTATGTTTATTTTTAACAAATAAACACCCCGGAGTGGCCGGGTGTCAATCCACTCCCGTTTCCCTTAACGGCTTTGGAAACTGACGGCAATGACAATAACGTTTTCTGATTCGAAATGTTTTCGCCACAGGACTTGCCAAGACGTTCATACCAGTCAGCAAGAGCTGGTGCTTCTGACCGCCATGCAGGTCACGGTGTCTCACTGTCACTAGATCTTGAGTTGACTCCCTTTCCCTGTGCCTCGTACATCATCAGTCTGAAGATCTTGGCAGGGGAAGCTGCAAAATCGTCTGGGAGCTTACCACCGTGGGAATTGGCCTTTCTGGAAGAAGCCAGCGGAAATTTTTCCGACTGCAACCCTGGGCTGATTTCGGTCATCTGAGGTGGTCAGCTCGAAATGGAAAAGCAGCATACACAAAACAGGAGTCAAAGGTGATTTTTTCGCTAGGGGAGAAACCGAAGGGCGACGTTTGGCATCGCCTCCTGCCGGTCACAGACCACGTGTCCCATCAGATGTGGAGCCAGGATCGATGGCTCCAAGTACCGCGTATCGAAGAATTTCCTTTCTTCCCCAGTTTAGAAGGAAGCCTTTCGAGGGATGTGAAGCCAGAAGATGCTGCTGCATCTGCAGCTGAAAGAAATATTGGGTTTCGAGAAGATTGGACCCGGAAAACATGCGGGGTTTTGATGTACATCTTCTGCATCATCAATCGCACGCATAAAATATCAGTGGCTGTCAGGGTCTCATAGTCTGGCAGGCACGCAAGAACCTGCTGCAAACTCCGATGCCATGTGCTCTCTGCGTGTGGCACGAACAGACGCATTCTAGGAACCATCTTTCCAGCCACAGTCGCCAGAGCATCCACCTCACCGACATGCATCGGCTAAAGGTGCCTCCCTCCCTAAGACGGAAACTTGGGAGGAAGGGAAAGCAAACGCATAAACCAGTAGGAAATGGGATAGGCTTGCCCCGAAGAACTCACGCTTAGTCCCTGAGGGTATGCCCTGGACGACAGCCACCATCCGGTCACGCCGGGGAGATTATTGAAATAAACGATAAACTGTCAAGCTTGAACGGGCGCGTGGTTCTACCACTTTCAATTCTACAAAGGACCTGCCGGACTGCCGGTACGCAGACCGACGAAACTCACCTAGGAAACGATGAGGGTGAAACACCTCCAAAAAATAAATGGAAAAGCACTCTGGAGGGCAAGGAAGGGATCCCTGTATGCTGGAGGCGTTCTCCGCATTCTTTCCAGGTTGCTGGCTAGATCCGTCCTGATAGAACCTAGGTGGGACCATCTGGCTGCTGTTTGCGGAAAGAGGACTGCATAGTCGTTGGCGTTCCTTTCGTGAGGTCCTCCAGCCACGATCCCGCAGATGCAGCAAGGAGCTGCTGAGGCTGCGGCCGGCGGTAGGGCATCCTTCATGAAGAGGAGTTTTAAAACATCCATAGGGTTTCCAGCTGGAATCCCCAGGATCGTCCCCAAACGTTCCCGCAAGGGCCAGAGGGCAACCCAGTCCACGAGCAAGTGCAGGAGGGATGATTCTCGTTCCCCGCACCTGCGGCAGTCCGGGATCGTAGACCCCAGTGACCAGTGGTGTCGCGACCACCGCTTTGGGAGTCAGCTTGCCCTTGACTTCCACCCGGTGACGCAAGGAGGTTTATTTTATAAAAATCAACCAACAAGTTGGGAACGCTGTTCCCGAAACAACAATTACAACGACCACGACGACGAGACCGAAAAGAAGTCACCGACACGCACGTCGGTTGCTGGGGGCAGTCTGGGGTTGGGAAGAATCCCCAGCCCTTCCCTCCCTTAGCTGAGTCCGAGACCCCTGCATATGGTGGGCTGTGGCAATGGCTCAGATGCAACGCGTCGCCTCAAGGACGGCGCTTGCCGCGACTCCGCCCCTCGCGAGGGATCGCCGCAGCGAGTCCTTGGCGGTGTCCTCAGTGAGGAGGAGTGCCGAATCCGATCCCCGCCAAAGTTCGCGGAGGGCGCCGCAGTCCAACAAGAGGCGCGGGAACGACCTCAAACAGCCTGGAGACGCACTCCCCAGGGAACCAGGCGCCTGTGCCGGTCGCTCTGGAGACCCCAAGAGGGAAACAGAAGGATATCTTGTCTCCAGCTCAAGGAGAGCCGAAGGTGGAGGTGGTCTCTTCCAAAGGAGTGTGAGCTAGGAAAGCATCGACGCCGACAAATGGGTGCGTCGTAGATTTCGAGTTACCCCGCAGGATGGCACTGGTTGGCCTGCAGGCTTCGGACGCGGCACCGGGATGCCTTCGTTGAGTGACTGGCATTTGGAACATGACCTCCAGGATCCTTCCAGGGATTGGGGAGAGGGTCCCCCTGTAACTTGAAGAAGTGTTGCGCGCACCCTCGGGTGGCGTGAGCAGTGTCGAAGAGCTTCGTGAGCTCCTCTGAGGAGGTAGGCGGTTCTTCGGCACTCCTCGGGAGCCAAAAAAAAAAAGAACATCCGGAAAAAAAGATCAGAAGGAAAGCAGAGAAACAGAAGAACCTTCAAAAGGATTTCCATCATCCTGGGACCATAGTGACGATCTCTCTGCCAGGTTGCTACTGGCCTCTTAAAAAAAAAAAAAAGAAAGAAATCAAGCGTGGGAAGGTGCACATTTGGTCTTCGAGGTTGAGCAGCAGCCCTGCTGCGCCTTATCGTCAGGTTCGTCTTCCCGCTAATGAAGGGCATTCCTTGAAGCTCCCGACATCGGGCTGCGCGCGTCCGGGGTGCGGGCTCGGAGCGAGGCGCCACCGCACTCTTGTCCTTCGGTGAAGCCCGGAAGGAGATGGGAAGAACGCCGAACGGAAGTATGGAATGTTCGAAACCATTCCGGATTTCCCAGCATGTGGATAAGACGGTTTCCCACGGAGGTTCCGAGCTCTTTCCGTGCTTCCCGGCGGCCTATCCATCCATGAGACATCCTTTCAATGCAGGTTTCCGGGAACCTTCTTCCGGGTGGATAGTGGCGTGATCCGACAGGGTCGGGGTACAACTGTCTTCGCTATCCGGCCTGCGTACAGAGCTATTCATCAAGGAACACGTGGGTGATGGAGTCGGAGACCCGGGTTCTTTTTCCTGCAGGTTCCTCTGGAAGCCTTCCCTCATCTGAGAGTGGACGCTGCAGGCGGACGTCGAAGGCCCATGCTACGAGGTCAGTTGTCTTCGAGTGCGCCGAGTGCAACCACTCTCTCCAGGCCATCTGGAAAGGCCGCCCTGTTACGGCAAGGTCGAGAGTCGTAGACAGTTACTAGGACAGGGTGGATCCGGTTTAACACCCGGTTACGCAAGGGTCTTTATTATAAAAATAATAAACATACATGTGTAGGACCATCGGCCCTACATTGTCCGTTAATGTTCGGAAACTGTTGCGTAACCAGCACCCAGACCGGTTACTCAACAGGCCGGCGAGCCCCGGACAGCCCAGCCGGCAGCGGAGGGGCAAACAAAAATAAAAATAAAATAAAAATCAATAGAAAAAAACTCTGGTTGACACCCGGTCACGCCGGAGCTTTTATTTGTAAAAAACGAACATCCATGTCTGTGGTAGGACGTTTGATCCTGCCACGTTAGTTATAACTACGAGGAGGAACCTGCCGGGAACTGGCACTCAAGCCAGCGGGATTCGCCTCGGCAACAGAGGGGGAGAGGGACAAAAAAGAAGAAAAAAATAAAAATAAAAAAACAATCAAAAAAATGGGGAAGGGGGTTCAAGAAAGGATGACCGGAAGCCGGAGGGCGTCCTCTGCATCCTTGTAAGCATGCTGGCAAGTTCCTGTTTCGACACTCCCAGATGGGGTCATCTTGACGCTCTATCCTCATGAAGAGGACAGCAGAATAGATGGCGTCTCTGTCGTTCTGGTCTCCTTTGACATTGTTCCATGCAGCCATGATCCCTTCGCGTAAGCAGCCAAGCGCTGCTGGGGATGCGGCCTGCCGGCGTAAGGGCTTCGAGCAGGAAGAGGCTCTTGGATACATGTCTCGGGGTTGCTGCCGGGCGTTCCAAGTGTTGCGGCAAAGCATCCCGAAAGGGGCCGGAGGGCAACACAGTCCTTTGGGAGGTGCGGGAGGGATTTCCGTTCTCTGCGCCTATAACAGTTGGGGTCTACAGTCCCCGGGTCCAGTGAGACTGGCGGGCGTTGCACAGAGACCCCAGTGTATCAGCAGAAAGGTCCGACTGTTTTTCAGCGCTGTTAGCCACTCGAGGTCTTCCTGTGGGACTCCAAACAGCCCACCCCAGCGCAGTAGTCGATCTAGTCGGACCACTTGAGTGCCACCTGGCCGTCCTGACCGACCTCGTCGAAACGTACCCACTGCTTCACTTGCCATTTGAGCGGCGGCTCAGGGAGGAATGCGACCCCGCAAGTGCGCGCAGATTTCATCCCCGGGGTTCCCCAGAGAAGCGCCCGACCTCGCTCATCACCTGCGCAGGGAGCCTGTGCACCTGCTGCAGGAGCGCGAGGTCGAAACTTCTCAGCGATTCCGCAATCGCGCGCCTCCTCTCATCGCCGGTCCCGCTGGAAACATGGGTGACCCCGCGCTGTCATGCGGCTCTCACGCGCATCCAGCCCGACGTTATGCACAGGAAGACCCGGCTCCTCCTGCCTATGCACGTGGCGGGGAGACTGCTCAGCCGCGCGAGTACCCGAGCGGTTCCTGGCTGCATTCCGGCCGTTCACACCACCAGCAGTCCCTGCCTCCTCGTCCTCCGAAGCGTTAAGGAAAGGGGACGCGCAGGTTTCCTCCAAAGACGGGTAGCTGGGACGCGTCTCCCTCGACGTATCCTCACTTCTCTCCACTTCGCCCGCAGGAGCTTTGGAACGCAATCCACACGAGGACCGTAGTACAGAGAGGTCACAGGTTCGCGAGCGTGCGGCTGCGGGTTCCGCGCGCGGCACAGACCGTTGCGGATTCGAATCTCCACCTGATGGAAGTGGGGCCGACACTGAGGAGGATAAGGAAGTGTCGTGGGTTTCGATTTCTTCCTCAGAAAGGCTTTCCTCAGTCACCAGGATTGCCGACTTCAATATGAGACGGCTGCCAGGTGGCCTCATCTCAAGGAAAAAGTGAGGAAAGAGATCACCGGCATCCAACGCTGGTTCTGAAAGGATGGAAGGGCGGAAGCCAAAGACCCCTACCCTATCATATCTTGTTTTTGTATTTTTTATATATCTGTTTGTGGTACCCTCTCTCTGTTCTTGACTTTCGGTATGCCTGACCTGAGAGTCGGGTAGCCCTCCCCTCGAACTTCTTTTCCCTTTGTCTGGGAACGAAGTTCCCAGATGGTTTGTTCTTTTCTAGAATAAATGCCCCAGCGCATCCAGGTGGAAAACACAGCAGCGGCTTTTAGGAAGGAAGCAACTGCTTTTCTAAAGACACTTTACCAAATTCCAACCCTCTCGCCTTTTTTTATTCATTTATTGTCCCCTCCCTTCCGTTCCGGACTTCCCTAAAAGCTGACCTTAGTGCCGATAGAGCTTTTTTTGTGTGTGTGCGTCGTTTTCCTATACTCAGAGCACACTGTTCCCTGATTTGCAGTTTAGTTCTTTTCAAATCAATGTTCCGGAGTGTTCAAGTACAAACGCAAGTAGGGAAATCAAGAAATCACCATTCGCATTCGAGTTCGGACGGAAGGCACTTCCGAAATGACCATTTCAATACGAAAACCAAAAGCACGAAAGAGGCAGCAGAGGACTCGCATAATTTCTTTCCCTTGCACTTGGTAAGGGTTGAACTCTTAGGCTGAATGCTGTGGAATTATTGAATGTTCCCAAGACCATGACGACAATGCTCCTGGGAAACTACATCTTGGTTTTAGGCTTGCAAAGATCACGTATTCTAAGTACCATAACGCACTCTGATGCGAGGAAAACAATAAAAAAAAAATCTTCATGACCATCATCCGCAGTAAGCTGAGTGATGAAAGTGAAAGAGAAAAAAAAAACAGTAAAAATAAGTCATCCACAATCAGAGCAGACGCACCCTAACACAGATCCACATTCCTCCCAGCCTACTACGACAATAAAGGAACGAAAAATGGGAGCAAACCATAGTAATCTGAAATAATCTGCACTGAACACACCAAGTCCCTCAGGTTTCCAGGAGCATCTCTTTGCGACGTGCTGGCAACAAGAGGTCCGCAGATGCGGAAACATTCGAAATTTCCAGGCGATATTCCAAGCAGTCAAGAGAAAAGGAGATGCACCCAGCGAGCACCAACGACGCCTCCAGACAGAATAGCAAGATGCGATCTTTCCTCTGCTTGCAGCTGACAAACAGGATGGAAGCTTTTCAGAGATGTGATGCTGATGGGACAGCTTCCCAACTGAATCCGTTCGAGCACTTTGTCTTTCAGCGTATTGGAAAAGGCAAATGACAGGAACGAATGTGGTAAACACACATGAGGTGGAAATCAACAGTTGGATATAAAACATATGTAAAAATCAGAAAAAAATCAGTCTCTTGATAAACGCATACTCCCGAAAAGGACAAAGAAAAGTGGTTCCATTTTAAACCACATTACCACGAGGGTGCACAAATATTCACTTGCAACTGGTTTGTTCCGAACAACTCGAACCAAGCTCTTGGACTGTGGTGTCCTCCAAGGACTGTGGCGGATGCTGGCCTCAGCTCTCCTGCACCAGGGGGACACCGCAAGAGACTTGATGAGCCTCTTCTCCACGCCAGGCGGTCTGTCGTTAGGTGCTGTCATCGCAACGGTCTGTTGCATCCGCGCCATCGACAAGGCCCCCCGAGAGCTGGAGAAGCAGGCAATTCGTCGACAGGGCACCGGAATAGCCGACGAGAACATGACGTCGGCTGCAGAGTGGGCCCATCTCCCAGAGAACGTTAGGAGCGAGATCACCGGCATCCATAACCGGTTCTGAAGGAAAGGAACGGCCCAAACCAAAGACCCCTGTCCCCTACCTTCCCCATATTTTTATTTCTATTTTTTTATGTGTGTATTTGTGGTCCCCTCCCTCCCGTTCCGGACCTTCGATTTACCGACCTGCGTGTCGGGATCCCCTCCTTCCTTTCTTTTGTGTTCTTTGTCCTGGAACTCTGTTCCCGGATAGTTTAGAAATAAACGCCCCGGCGCACCCAGGTGAGAAACAACTCGAACCATGTGATTTTCCTTCGAGACATCATTCCTCTTTCCTCTCGAGTGACTCGAAACGGACAAACGAGTATCGTGACATTTCCATTAGAAATGAATTATTAGTGAATGCGGAAAAACTTCCGCACTGCAGGCTGTGCAAGTGGAACACGAAAGCAAACTCCGTGTCAGAACCTTCCAACAGCCACCGGGAAGCGGAAGTCTGCTACCTTCGCAGCATCCTCGCCCAAAGAGAGCTCGCGCCCGTTCGCTCTCCTACGGGTGACGGGAGGAACCAAAATTCTGCCAGGACACCAGCACCGAATGGGTCCGAGGTCATGCCGCGAGCTCATGCCACGCGTAAGAATCCGTCACTCTGTGATCCAAACACACAACTGGCCCCTTCTGTTCCGATGACCACCTCTCTTCGCCATTCTACTGTATCTCCGATTCACCGATGCCCGGTCGAATTGACCACGGTCCTCTCCGCACCACCAATGACTTCGCTCCGCTGCTCGTAGGTTCGTTGGACCTTCGAAGTTCCACAAAGGCAGTGGAGTGAACACCGCAAACCCAAAGGCAGTGGAGTGAACACCACAAACCCAAAGGCAGTGGAGTGAACACCGCAAACCCATTCGGCATTGCAGGAGGCGGGGATGTCTGTTCTCTCCTCCTCTCCTCCCACCTTCCTTTCTGCTCCCCTTATCGCAAAAGAAATTGAAACCATGGAAACGTTTCTGTGCATAGAATTTCATTTCCAGGGTGAGGACGAGTTCGCAAGACTGCCGCACGTGCCTGAAAAATGACGGCATTGCGCTGCAATGCCTTAGACACCGAGTCGATGGACACATCGACTCCATTAAGCTCATTTCCCAAGGGGGGAAGGAGATACTTGCTTCTGACATTGAGGACGAGCAACGAAGGGTGGACAGGATGCAGGGCTTCACGAACAGGATCATCTGGATCTGGATGAACACTAGAGTTAAGCCGAAATAAAATCCGCGGCGGTGCACGCGCATCCCCAGCGTCGCTCCGAGGCGGCCAGGCAAGCCTTTGCTGCTCTCACCTTCTCGAATTGCCTCTTCGCTGGTTTGTTCGTCCACCAGTACATGCTGACCCGGTCCTGGAGACCATCCAGTTCGATCCAGGAGACCCCTTTGCCCTGGAAGAGGACGAACGCCGGACTCTCCGAAGTCCCACCAACGGACTCGCACATCTCGGCAAGCGGTCCCGTTCACGTACCTCCAAACACCGCACGCATTCGCCTGTCCCCGATACTTCTTCCCTGGATCATCTGGCTGAGGGTACCAAGAGCTGGCAGGAACCGAAGCCTCCTCTGCTGCTGCTGCTGCTTTCCGATCTTTGCCAATCCGAAGTCTGGCATTTTCCTCCAGGAGGCGACCGACCAGTGTCGTATCCACGGCCAGAAGGCTCCCCAGAAACTTTTGGAACCTTCGAAAATTGCCGTCCAAGTCTTCTTGCATGCACTGAGCCGTTTCCTCCTCGCCCGTAGAGGAAGCGCAAGATCGACTGCAGCTCCTCACTGACCCTCAAGTGCTGCTGTCGGGTTTGCTGCTCTCGATCCGCAGAGAAAACAAGGAGCAAATTTCCTCCCTCAGTTGTTCCATGTTCCCCAGAACCGCTTCCGCCATCAGGTTCCTCTCTTCCAGCACGACCTGAGTCTGCCGTTCACGCTCCGCAGGAGGACCAGCAGCATTTCCAGCTCCTCTTGCAGTCACCGAACGAGTCTCTTGACCTGGGCGGCATCCAGGTCGCACACCCTGTACGGTAGCATCCAAAGGGCTCCCGGATCCATCCATCCAGGCAAAAACCTTCTGCACTGTTCGTTGCGTTGTTAGGAGAGAGCACAGCTCCCGAATGTCGTTCGCGTCGTTAGGTGCGTGCGTCGGGAGACGGCCCCCGTCATCTCCTCCTGCACATCCCACGGGAATTCACTGATCTGGAAGCGTGCTGGCCTGCAGGAGTAAGAAAGACAGGCGTTAGGAATGAAAAGCGCTCGCCGCCGCCGCCGGCGTGCGGTGGCGCGCACCGGCTCAGCGGTGCTTACCGGCCTTCCCAGTTGTTCTCATTGTTCGTCCCTTCGTCATCGTCAAGACCCATATCCAGCACAACGTCCGAGATGTCCCTGATGAGGGTCATCAGCTGGTGCACGGTGAAGGACAAGCACTGCTGCTTGTCGATCACCGGCAAAATGGCCACGAATCCCTGAGGCGCAAAAGCGGGTCTCAGGTACGGCGGCGCAACGCGGCCCCCATGTGCGCGAGCCTCGTTGCTGCGCGCGACACACGTCCACGGATCGGGCATGCTGCGCCTGGGCTCTGAGCTCTCACCTCCAAAGGCGATCTCTATCCATCGGTGGACGGATGTCAGCCTGGACAGCAACCAGGGTTGGCGAGCATCCGGCGCTTTTCCTTTGCTGCTTCAGTTGGCTTACCACGTTCTCATAATGACACAATCCCCTGCTGAGCCTATTCTTTAACCCCAGGGTCCTCTCCACCCTTCGTTGCTTGTCCGCGATGTCGAAGCGGATATCTCATTCCCCCTTTGGGAAAGGAGCATCATGGAGTCGATACGTTCGTCGACTCGGTGGCTTCAAACGTTGCAGCGCAATACCGTAATTTTGAAGGGGCACCCGGGGCTATCTTGAGAATTCATGCTCACCCCCAAAATTTTCTTTTCGAAATGGAATTTCGAAATGTTTCCATGGTTTCATTTCTTCTTCAACGAGAGGGGGAGAGAAAAGGGGGGGGGAGGAGAGAACAGATTTCCCCCGCCTCCTGCAATGAAGAATGGGTTTGGGGTACACTCCGTTGCCCTTCTGGAACTTCGAAGTCCAGAGAAACTACGAGCAACGGAGCGACGTGATTGTCGGTGTCGTGGTACCAGATTGCAGTATTGGAACAAAAAAAGACAGCCGCGTGGACGAAATCTCAGGCGATTCGCATGTACCTCAGCGTCATGTATATACTGTGTTTTTACGGCTTTCCTTCTTGCCCACTATTCCGAGCAAATCGAAATTCCCCATCGAAATTCGCGAAAACAAAACGCAAAGAACATTCAATCAGATTTCGGTCGGATACTCAGGTGGATCTGATGGTCTTCACGAGCGTCACAAATGATGAACCACTAAATATTTGAGGTTAGTGTCACGTGTGCAAGAGGCAAACGGACCGACCACAGTGTGCCCCGCTGCTGGTGTCCGCCTCTCTCCACTGGATTCACTGCATACTCACTGGACTCGAGTCGGCTGCAGGTGTCTTTTCCAGGCATCTGCTCCCCTTTTTGGTAAGCATCAGCCCTCACAAGCCGCTTCTTTGCAAGGTGCTCTCTGGAGACATCTGCCACGCAGGAGGTTTGGCTCTGTATCGCATACGACCTCTTGAGAAGCGCTTTCCTCCAAACGGTCATCTTTTCAGAGCACTGAAAAAGAGAAACGCCATTTGCTCCCTTTACGAACATGGACGCCTTCGGGCAAACCGATCCGTTCGACATCTAAGGATTGCCCACTGTCCTCATTTGGGAATGACCAGCTGGCTTCGTTTCTCGCAAAGCGTGGATGCTGGTAAACTTCTTTTCTCAGTGATTCGCAAATCCCGAGCCCGAAACGTTGTACGATCAAAAATCCCTAACGACCCTAAAAAATGAACACATATGCTTATTCTACGTAGAATATATACAAATTTCTGTTGATAGGCATAGTTATTCATAGGTATTCACATGCATATTATTAACAGTAATATCACGGAACAGATACATTTATTAAGATTCAGTGGCATACATTTTATTAACAAAATTAATCCGGTGTTGATTATATTCTTGATATATACATATTGGAAATTATATAAAATCAGTATGTACGCTCATTATATGTATATTTATATAAAGATTAATGTATATCATGAAGATTAAAATAAATAAATACACGTGCCTATTACATGCATTCACATATATACTTATGTACATTAAATGAATATATAAATACCGAGTTTTTAAGAATGAAAAATAATTGTGACGAAAATAGTGGAAAAAAATAAAAATGCAAACAAATTAAATAAACGAAAACGAAAATTTGACACATGAAAACGTGCTTTTTATAAGAGGAGCTACCAGAAGTGGGGAAGCTGATAGCTTATGTCGTCGTTGTGTCCTGCGGGACGAGATATTGCCTTACGTGACAAATCACTGCATACCATCTATCGTCTACACACGGCCTGGTATGATGCGATCGTGGAAAAGATCAAATCAGCAGAGGTAGAAATCGGCACCATGGGAACCGGCGTCCTCTCACCAGCGCGTCCGTGGTCTTGATCCGACTAGTCTTGAGTCCAGATCTGGTATCACAGAAGGGCAGGAGGATGGGTGGTGCTGGATCCAGCTTGCTCCTTTGACAGTGGGGAAGAAGCTCCCAGCATCGCCGGGAATGAGACAATATCCGAATACCAAGATGTTTCCAGCCAGCAGTCCAAGAAAGGAGTCGATGCAAAGGTGCTGGCCATCACCATTAGACCTCTGGAAACTTGGGACCCCAGCAAGGAAATAGTCCTCCGTGAACTGGGTGTCCCCTGTGCGGATAAAATGAGACAGCTTATGGGTTATCCTCGTGAATTCGCTACACTCGTGACACCTACTGGAGTATCGGCTTGGACGATTATCGGATGACTCCCAAATCCTCAAGAAGAGGAGCAGCTCTTGAAGGGAGAGGAAGGCGTCGGCCAAATACAGGCTACAGGACGTCTCGATGATTGCAACCTATCATGACAACCCTCGTAACAACTTTAGCTACCAGAACGGAAGCGTGAAAGATGGGGAAGAGAGATTTGTGCTATTGTAGCTGTCGACTTTGAAAATAACATGGGGATAGATTGTGGTCAGTGGCACGTAGGTGTTCCATAAGAGCTGGCCGACTTCCACGATCATTCACTATATTTTGGAATCTTTCTCTCCGATGAATAGTTGTTGTTGTTTTTTTCCCCTTGTAGGGCGTGGCTCTCCTCGAAGAATGCGTTCCCATTCATTTTGTATGTGACTCTGTTCTTTTTGGGGTTCCCCTATTATTCGGTACACTCCGACATGAACATTCCTATTAAATTGTCCCATCTTTGCTGCCATGCATATGCATTATTTTGAACACGCGGAAGTCTTGCAATCATAGACGAACCACAAACTGGGAGCAAAAAACACCGGTCATCGAAAAGCAACACCGCTGTGTATCTTCTTACCATCCCATGCACGTACTTATTCTCCAACCACTCCGTGACTTTGCTGCTTCTTCAAGCAAATAGGCTTCAGTGCATCGAAGGCTCTTAGAATTCCGTGAGCTGGAAGAAATGCCAACGGAGACACAAATGACGCGTTTTCAAACCGAACGTTTCGTCTTCGTTGTATCGCATGTCCAATCCTCTCATCCGAATTTTCCCCCAAATGCATGGATTGAATGAAAAAAATATATATTTTGTTGGTAGCGTCTGGAAATTCACTTTTCGATGCCTTGGCAGCACCTGATCTTTTGCATAGTCCACTTAATCTTCAAAGAAGAGTTTCGAAAGTGCTCCACTTTTCCCGGTCATTGAAGCACAGACAAGGAGATGCATTTTAAAATTTTTGGATACAACAGGAGCGCGAACAGTACACAACTGATGGAACACTGTGAGGGCAGTTTTGAAAGTGCTATCCATTACCCATATCGAAGAATGCGCCTGTCTTCCTGTCTTCGATTTTGGGAAGGATACTTGAAGCCTGTCTTTTTGGACAACCAAATCCCTAACCAATAGTTCACTATTTGACGTATTTTCTAACGCCGGTGGTAATCCATAAGTCCATAAGAGTTGACCGACCTATCATGATCATTCACTGTAGTTCGAAGTCGGACCTGGCGATGAATACAAAATGCCATAATTCACGTAACTGGAATCATGGCCTTTTGACCTCTATGTCACCACGTGTCTTTGGTTCAGAAGGTCTTTGAGTTTTTGAACTCTTGGTTCTTTGGCAATGGGCGTTTCTTGAAAACGGCGCTATGCATGTAGGGGCAGAAATCCTGTACGCCTGAATAATTCGGCAGGGAAGATTTCTGGTATTTTTCGCCTCCGTTTTCAGTTCCTCTAACACCTCCGAAGAACTCACTGCAGTTGCGTTTGCAGAGTGGTTGTGCTGTACGAAGTTTGAAAATTCATGCTGTCCATTGGAAAGTCTGGTTATTGCTCGGGCATGGCATTGAAAAGGTTTCCTGTTTTCACAGCACCAATAACACTTCGCAACACTAATTGCATCATTTACACTTTCCTCTCTCTCCATTCAGCTGCCTCGTACATTTAATTTAACTTTTGGTGAGGGAACAACTTCACAAATACCCTCCATTGTGTTGCAAGCACTTCTGAAGTGGGGCCGGCGAACGAAGCACTGGGCAGCACCGTACTTCCTGCGGTGATGGCTGATTTTTGCTCGCCTTCTGGACGGAAAAAAAACGACCATCCCCTGTTGGCTCTTCCCCATCTTCCATCCGTGTTTCCATATGCTACATTATTTTATTTTGTTTCTCAACTTGTTTCCTTTTTTAGTCTTCTGAACTATTTTTAATTATCAGAATTATTCCTTATTCTTTAAAATTCCATGCTCATGTACTCAGTAAGTATATTTTTCTTATAGGCATAAATATATTTATATAAATACGCACATATACATGTACAATTATTTATATGTATTGTTTCGTACACATGTGTGCGTTCACATTTGTATATATAGATCTCTATACATGTATTTGCATACACATACATACATATATTTATGCGCATATTGATGTGCCCAAATTTATGTATCCATATTTATGTACATATGTATATCCATATATATGTGTATACATGTAAATATACTTATACTATCCATAAATATTGATGTATATAATGAGTATATACATCGATATATGTAATGAGCATATATATTAATTTTTTATAATCTTCAATATATGTATCCATAACATGATCAACAACTGATTAATTTTATTAATAAAATGTGTGGCACTGCACTGAATCTTAATAAATATATCTGTTCCAATAATATTACTGCCAATAATATGTATGTGAATATATATGAATAACTATGCATATCAAAAGAAATTTGTATATACTCTACGTAGAATAAGCATATGTTATTAATTTTTTAGGATCGGTAGGGATTTCGATCGGAAGCGGAGTTTCGGATGGGTCGCTTATTAAATAGAGCTCAGTTGATGACTGCTCCGTCGTCACTGGACGCACGGATCAAACTTGCGATCTTCGTGCATCACCGGCACTCCCTCAAAAGGGTGATGTCCTCTCTGCATATTGCAATCTCAGCGTTCACAAAGAACTTCGGAAAGAGGAAGAAGATGCGCCCACATCCAACTGCATCTTATCCCGGCTGAAACTTGCAAAAGCGACCAAGCAAGCTGGTGAGCCGAGGTGACGGTCGCAATTGGAGCTCGCGTGTCATCGCTTAGTCATCGCTTTCGTGCCTTCCGAAACGACGGCCCCAGATGTCCGGGGCAGCAGCAGACTCACCGCCGTCCGCACTTCTCGGCTGAAGATGGTCTTCTGCTTCTTCAGCTGTTCGTTCACGATGCCGGGCACCACGACCAACATGACTCTACTCGAAATGCCCGTGTTGGGATGCACCTGTTTTTCCACACTTTAAACGTATAGATCGCGTGACTCTCGCCTTCCTCTCCCGCTTTTTCTTCTCGTCTCCTTTCGTAAAGTTCTTCTAAGCTTTAACAACCTTTTTTTACGGAACCCCCACTACCGGAATTGGGAGTCATCACATCCTCCCCGTGCTTATTACGTGTACTATACACTTACTAGTCACTCAACGATTCACGTGTACTTTCACATACATCTGGTAATTCTCAGAATTGCGAAAAACGAAGTACCGTCTGTCCTTTCTCGGAATGGTATATCGACCTCAATGATTTTCAAGTTCTCTTTTCTTGAAGGGCATGAAGTGAAGAGCTGCCTTGAAACAGAAAAAGCAAGCAACAGTCCTAGATTAATGTAGTTTCTGTTATTCTTGAATGAACAGAACAATTGGTGTCGAGAAAGTCCTCTTCCAGATGGAGGATGGAGCTAAAGGTTATTTTTCTAGACTTATTTCTGAATGCAAAAAGTTCCTCCGAGACCGACAGCTTGCCACTGTGTGCCCACAATGCTCTGAAGATCTGATCCCGGAAAAACAGCAGCGCAGACGAGAGACCATCAAATTAGCACTCCCGCAAGCTCGCGAGACTGTTCGATGTACTCCTTTGATTCAACCGTGGAAAGTGGACATTGCCGAAATGGCGCCCAAAATCACAGCGAGACTAAAATACTTCCCCTCCACAAGATCCCCAAATGCAATGCTCTTGCCAGTGGTTTTTATTTAAAATTATTTGGTGCATCCTGGATAGATCGCTTTAGCGCCTTCTGTTCAACCAAGGGAATGTACGGAATATGAATTGATTTCGCATTTAAAAACTAATAAACTTATTATTGTGCTAATAGACATGATAGCAAGTTTTGGTTTTAATGTATTCCTTCTGATACATATTCAAACGATAATGTCTCAGTATTCACGCATTACGTGAACGATTTCTCAGAAATCACCCAACAGGAATTCGCCTTTGACAACTGCCTTGCTCTACATGCGATAGAAATTTATGGAGAAATTACGACTACAGCAACAAACTCAATAAGGATGTGCATTAGAATAAAGTGTAATAAAGTACATCGACCATTTCCACAGTACTTATTTTTTTCAATCAAAGTCCACTTTTCCTGAAGTCTAAATGGAACTTGTTGGATAACTTGGAAATTCGAGCTAAAGTGTTTTGAATGTATTCAGTTGCATTTGAAAATCCAAAGCATTAAGAGTATATAAGTTGTAAATCCACATTAATTTATATTTGCTTATAACATTGTGTTTTATGTTGGTGACGATTATTCTCCAGACATGAGGTAGAGTTCACTCTGAGGAGAATTCCAGTAGGAGTCATTCCGAAAAGTCAGAACCTTTGTGCAGAACTTTGTAGTGTAAACACTAAACAAGCTTACCCAAGCTTGTTTAGTATTTAGACTAATCCAGTTATGAGAATATCAATATTTCATAACTCATTATTCTATCGTTTCATCATGTAGCACCCAGAAAATAGCTGAATCAAATAAAAAAAATGCAGAAAAGCCTGTTTCTTCATTTCAACCAAAAATATACTTTGAATAACATTTCGCAAGTTTTATAGATATGTTTTGTTTTTCACCAAGCCGAAGGATTTTGCAAAAGTTCCGTGAATTTATTATGTTTCCATGTGAGATCACTGATTAAAAAAAAAAAAACCGTTTCAAACAATTGGATCACACCGAAATCCTTGGAAGCTTTCCGGCCTGATTGCATAGCTCTTGGGGAAAAGTCAAAAATATTTTCCCCATGGATTTAGTTTCGTGACTCATCACGTGGGGATTTCTTATTGAAGCCAGAAATCCAAAATTAATGCAGTGTTGATGTATTATCAAGACTGTGCATTATTCAGCAAATCCATCGGAAAGCTGTGTTGAGCTTGGCAAAACTGTTGAGTGAATTAAAAAACCAAGCAAAATTATCATGGTAGTGGATTTACAAAAGATTTCGAACAACTTGCTCAAGAATGCTAGAACTGGAGAAGTAGGGTTTTTTTCAAATTTTATTTCCTTGTCGTGTGCAATGAGGTGTTTCTCACGAGTATTGTTTGATTTATACCGCATTCTGTGAAAATAAAACTGTGGACAGCATTAAGAGAGCATTACAGAAACCACAGTCTATCGTATACCATCATGAAAACCTGGCCAGTTATTCGTTTGCGTTTACGGTCTTTCGCCCAATTCTTCGAAAGCCTTTTTTCTGTGTGCAAATTCTTCAATTTTTCGGAATGCAAACTATAACTTGTAACATGTTATCAAAAGTATCATTCGACTGACAATATAATTTGCAGCTTATTGCTATAAACCAATTATGGAAAGATCAACCCTGCGTCATCACATTCCTAAGGCGATTTGGTTGTAAAATGTGCCGTTTAGGTGCTTTGGAGATCAGTCAGCTTGCTCCCAAATTACAGGACAATAATGTTAAATTGGTTGGAATAGGTTTGGAGGAACTTGGAGCAAGTGAATTTCTAGAAAAGAACTTTTTTGATGGAGGTAGGTGGTTACTGGGCTGTAAAAAAATCGTCTTAGAACTGTACATTGATCAAGAGAAGAAGACATATCAAGATCTCGGGTTTGAAAGAAAATCGTATTTGGGAATCTTATCAGCAGTGTTTCAGTGGAAAACATGGAAAGCAACCCAAGAAGCAGACAGAAAACAAATATCTGGCAATCTTGAAGGAGATGGTTTACAATATGGAGGAACTATTGTAGTCAACAAGGGTGGCACGAAAGTTTTGCTTCAATTTTGTCAGCAGCATTTCGCACAACATGTCAGTAATGCTGATGTGCTGAAATCACTAGGCATTGACTAAAGAATTTAAGTCTTACGAATACAATTTTAGAGAAAAAAAACACAAGTACAAAAGCATACATAAGAAATCAAAGGGTTTTTTTACAACATAAAATAATTAGTACTGATATTGGTCTGCACCTCCTGGAGGAAGAGGTGGTCTTACAACTCGAGGTGGTGGTCCAGGTGGAGGTGGCCTAATTGCTCTTGGTGGAGGAGGAGGAACTGATGAAAATGGCGAAGCTCTAGGGGTTAATGCAGACCCAGCTGTAGCTACACTAGAAGCAGTTCCTGGAGGAGGAGGGGCCCATGGCCGAGTGGATGAAGAAACAGGAGGAGGAGGTATTCGTATTCCTGGAGGTGGTGGTGGTCCAGGATAAATCATATGTTGGCTAACTGTTCCTGAAGGAGGTTGCGAGGGAGGGGGAGGTGGTTGTTGAATTGACACAGAAGAAGAGGGAGGTACAGCTGGTGGAGGGGGAGGTTGTGATGAAGGTGGTGGCCTAAATGAAGCAGCAGGTGGAGGACGTGATTGTTGTGGAGGGGGAGTTTGCTGAGCATATGCTGACATTGCAGATGGTGGCATTGGTGGTGGCATTGCCATCATAGGGGGCATCCCAGGACCCATGCCTGGAGGCATACCCATTCCCATGGCCATCATTGGTGGAGGGGGTGGTGCAGGAGGAGGTGGCATAAGTGCTGCAGGAGGAGGAGGTGCATCTGCAAACAGCTGATGAGGGCGATCTGCTTGGGATAATGGGTTTTGGGCAGCCAACAATCTCTCTGCAGCGGATCCATGCCTTTCTCCTTTAGAATCTTTTTTGAAGGCATACGAAATTGAGATAGCTCGGTTACACAAATACTGGCCATTCATGGCTTCAATGGCAGCATCTGAAGCATCAAAGCTAGCAAAATTGATGAAGGCGTAACCTTTAGAATTTCCAGTTTCTGGATCTCTCATGATCTATAACTTGGTAATAACAAATTGCTACAAAAAGAATTCTGACCTTTGGTGTCTGCAATATGACTCCAAAGGCACTGAAGGTGTCATACAGTAGCTTTTCATCAACTTCTGGATCCAAGTTACCAATGAAAATATTGGCTCCAACATCCAAATTTTTCTGATGAGCTGATGCCTAAAACAGCATCATTAGTTCTACTTTACAGAATTCATTACAATGAAGGAAGAACTGTAAAACAAAGATGGAATGCAAATTATGCTGTTACTAACACTCCAACTAAATCATGTAGAAAAATTTCACTAAATGTAAGCTGTTGCTGAAGACAAGAAAGTTAACAAAATCTACCAACACACCCAATTGAAGCATTACAGTGGTTTAATTTTTTAAATCATTCCAAAACAAGTTTTCTATGTCTCCTAAAGGCTGATATTTCTAAAACTATGGTAAAGAAAGACATTTGCAGTGTGAAAGCCTATACCAGAATTCTAATTGCTTAAAAAAAATTTCACATGCACTGAGAGTAACCAACCACTAAAAGCTAAATGTAAAAGACATATTCATTTATTTCAAATTTTGCAAAACTAAATATTTTATACTCGTGAATAACAAAGTGCTAGCAAACAACGTTAGGATCTTACTGTATTCTATGCCCAAAGTGGTCCACTAATAATATGCTCATTTTGACATTTCTGTGCTTCTGCATTTTAAAATAATTTTTATCATTCTTTTGTTATGCTGCACAAAAATCTCGGCCTTCAAATATATTACAAACGTGAATCTTTTACCATCTCTACTATTAGCATTACAAAATTCCATGAGGAATTAACAAACATTAAAATAAGCCTATATATGGAAAACTATTAAGTACACAAATGAGCATATGAGTGTGCAAATAATCATTAACATATTCATTCAATTCAAAATTGGTTTCCAAACAATGTGTAATTTCTTAATTACATTACACAGTGAAAAGTTTCATTAAAACAATAAAAATTAGTTATTCAACAAGCATTTTGGTTTAATACCCTACAATGAGCAAGTAATCCATCTTGTGCATTTCTTGAAAAGAAAGATAAGCAAACAAAAGTACTTTTAATCTTCAACAAAATTTAATATATTCTATTTAGTTTAAATTTCTTTAATTTGTAATGGCTTAAAGTTCTAAAAACTTTGAGAAAAACTTCTTCATCATCATGCAAATTAAGTCCTTCATTATAGCTACGAAAAAATGCAATTATAAGATTTTTTCAAAGAAAAAGTTCAGAAAACATACGCCAAAAAGATAAAAACAGAATTATTTGAAAAATGCTACTGCTGACCTTATTGACACGGATGGGTTTGCCGTACATTTTTATCATATTCATGATTTTGATGGCATAATCAGCATCTTCTTCACCTAAAAATTCCACAAATCCATATCCTTGATGAGTCTGTGTCACTCTGTCTTTTGGCATATGCACATTAACTATTTCATAGAAGCATAAAATGAACTTTCGATTAAACTACATCCTTACCTACAGGACCAGCTTGCACAAACTGCTCCCATAAAAGAGTTTCTGTAACTTTGTCATCAAGTCCACCCACATAAATGGTGGCATCTGTAGAAAAAACAAAAACGCAGTTATGATTGTAAAAACACAAATATACCTTACCTTGATTTCTTTCAGTGATAGGACCTGCTGCCATTGCTAAATAACTTAGTTGTTACAAATATATGTATCTCCAAAGTACGGATTTTATATTATATTTCAATTCATGCACATAAAAATATATATCATAAAGATGATTCAGTATGTGATTTCGATTTAAATTTTATGAAAGTTTCCTGGAACGATCAAGGATAATGCTTATACTTTAAGAAAATTTCAAGATTTAACTTTCAAGCACTAGTTTTAAATATTCAGCACATTTTATCAGAAATGTCATTTAACTTAATCATTAAGTGACATTACTTATGATACGGAAAACTCATTTCGTATTTTTACATACACTATTTATATATGTGGATGATTACTTGCATTCAGCTATATGCTTCCATGGATGATAAGATAGCAGAAAACCCCCAAAAGAAACGACAACTTTAAAACTTTTGCATTTACCAGCGCCTTATAAAAGACTTCTGGAATGTGCCTCATAATCTAAATGAAATATCAGAAAGTTGAATCCTTGTATTCTACATTTGCTAAGTTATGCATGAAATATTAAGAGTGAAAATCTTCAAATATCACGTAGTATAAGTTTTATCTACACCATGGGCCAAAGTCTAACTAAATCTAGATTTTTTAATAACAAAGCATAGGCTGAAAGCAAGAGCATGTTTTCATGTTCTTTGTATCTTCGCAAAGATTAAGCGAAGAGCACTCGACATCTAATGCATTTATTTTCTCGATCACGTCTGGAAAAATTTCTTGCATTATCCACCACATAGCACATACCTTTAAAGAGCATATAGTTTAAGAAAACATCACAATCTTCGGTGTACAAAAAGATACTGATTAAAGTAATCGATAGCAACAAGTTATGTTCGAAACCCTTCGGGATTATACACTTTGAAGATTCCGATATCCACACATTCACAAGCAACAGTTTTCGACCGCAACTGTCTGTTCGCATGCTTGCCAGCAACTTCTATTTCGGAATTTTGAGTAAGATCTTCCCTCAAAAGAAATGCAAGCTCATTAAAAATTTCTTTAATCACCAGATAACTGAACTAACAGAAAAGAAATACAGTTTGTCTCTGCATTATTCCTTTTTCCAAAAATGATTCAGATAAGACCTCATTTATCATCGATTTCATCCAGTCGTAGTGTGAACGAAAGTTCGTGAAAGAATTTGTAAGACGCCTTTCTACTGTGTTTATTTTTGTATGTAATCATTTACTAGTCATAGAGGTATTCACAAATACATTTCTTAATCACAGCCTGCTGTTTTAGTTGTATACACTTCCATATTACTCTTTAGTTTTGAAGCTTGTTATTTGTACAGCAATGACGAGTTATTTAAGCTTTCTGAAAACTTTTCATGAAGAGCGGTCACGGCAGAGTTCCACCCAAAATTCATGCAAATGAAGAAAACTTTTGTCTGATTATCAGAAACTTAGGAATGTCATTTTTATTTTATTTATTCCTCTAATGTGTTCTCTTCATTGTGAAATTTCAAGAGTTGTACCAGAATAAATAACTGAACTTCCGCTATGATTGTCCAGTTTCTGAAATTAATTAATGAGTTCCAATACTGTTTCAAATGTTTGTACTTTTTTCTTCTAGCTTCGTATGTATTTATTTTGTCTATTTTGATTCTTTCAGATCATCATTTGAATTCTGAACTTTGTTCTGAATCAGTATTGTTTAGAATTCTTCCTTGATAAACCCGATATCAAATGCGTCCTTTATTTTAATTTTCAGTCATCTCAGGAATATTTCATAGTGCGAGAACTCCTCTGAAATTCAGATCTACATTCCAGAGTTCGACTAGTTTTCTCTTATTTTTCATGAAAGTTATTTGAAGGAGTCTATTTTCCAGGGGAATGATCCCCTGCGTTTTGCAAATATCGAGTCTGAACATTCAAATAGTTCCCTCTTGATTCCCTTCCAGAGATCCCGAGTTCAATTTTTCCAGCATACATGTTCTGAAATATGATGATTCTCTTGGTGAATTTCATTACTGTGTATCTATCATGATTCATCTGCTTTCCATAATGCTTGCTTTGTGAGTAGTGCAATTCAGGTTTGGTTCCATATTTCATTACAAATTCACTACTACGGTGCTCTAAGTTGGGAGTTTGAGACTCTTTTCTTCTTTAGAAGTTGTTTCATAACTGATGGTTCTATTTCACCAATGTACATGCACATGACATGTACATAGATTGCTTCATATTTTTTTCTGAGAAATAAGGAAAACTTTTTCAATTCGTGAAAATCACAGAATCTATAATGAACACGTAAGAAAACAGTTAGAAGGCAGAAACCACTTACAACATCAATTCTGTGCTCTTAAACTGATATTTGAATCTCCAGATAGAGCACTATGAAATCCCTCTCTAGATCCAAAGTCAAGATCGCTAGTATTTTCGTTTTAATAAATCTCATAAAAAATCTTAGAAGTTGTTTGCCGATACTGAAAATGCCCCTCATCCGCGATCTATATTAAATTCCTTGCCATCTTCTTTCTTCACTCTTTTTCTCTTGTCTTGTGAATTTGGTTATCTGATAGTTTCTGAAAAATAGATTGCTAAGCGAGTGAACCAGAAACCTGTAACTAAATTTTTGCATAGACAAACTTCTTAATTTATTTCTATTTTAGACCTTTTCTTCAGATTAGAGGAAGCACTAACTCAGTCTTGCTTTCAGTTTGCACATAAGCTCGACGACTTTTATGCAAAAATATAACATTTGTACATTGAGTTTCCAACTACTCGCTTTCTGCACTTTTTGAATCTATTCACTTTCGAGTTAGAAAAATGAATAGCTGGAAGAATTTCATAAAAGATTTTGAAACATCCATTTTTAGCTCTTCAAGGTTTACCATAGATGCTTTTATTCTCGATTTCAATATTAAGTCATATCAAAAATAGACACTTTTTCATGAATGCGGAGATGATTGCTAGTTTTTTCGTTGCAGGGAGTAACAAATAAAGCAAATGCTTCCAAACATCATAATCTTCTAAGAACTTAATTCAGTTTCAAAACTAGGCTCTCTTCATTGTTTCCAAAAAAAAAAATGAAAAATGCTAGCTTAAGTTTATTTGCTTCAATGGAGGCCTCGGAATAAAAGTCAGGAAATGAAGTTGAATCGAAGCTTAAAGAAATACGGATAACAATGCAAAGAATATGAACAAGTACTGAAAAAAGTGCATTTACAGACTCATCAATTAATAGAATTTGTGATCTTTGCAGTCACCGACTAACTTTAGAATATCCGGGAAATTTGAAGGATCTTAAGGAAACAAATTATGATTTTCAGAACTCTGATTTTGTATTCGATAATATCTGAGGATTCTCTTTCCTTTAAATTATACTTTTCATCAGAGAAAACCGTTTAAAAATGTTGTTTAAGATGACACTTCATCCTACAGACCGTGCAGGAGGTTTATCGGTCATTTTTTCACTATCTTACTATATTCATCGTTCCCTCGTTGAACGTTCACCCTTTGAAATACTTGAGCTCGTTAAGCGGAAATTAATCAGAATATTTACAATTGTTATTGTGTTTATTACTCTAGTTTTTGTTTTGATTAGATGGGCTGAACCTGATCAACAACTCTCCTACGAAATGTGATCGTTTGTGATTGATGACTTTCAGTGCTTACTCTTCAAGAGACAGTTTCCTTTTCCTAGCGAATTTACATATCGTGATTTTTTAACAATCTCTTTTGAACATCAGAGCAGGTCGAATAGAAACACATACAGCAACCTGCTGATAAAAGAGTATGAGAACTCACGAAGCCTGACTTCATATTCTAGATCTTTTTTCATTCGCTATCCTAATGAAAATACGAAGGTTCTGTTCGTTGTGCGAATTAAAGAATGGAAGCATAAGAAGCAACAGGATGAAATATATAGAAAAGAAAACATTAAGAAAGTGCAAAGTTTTGGGTTGGCTAATAAAGAAAGATTAAGTGGAGTATTTTCATTTTTCAGGAAGACATCAGCGACATACTGGATATGCATGCGTTTAATGTCCAACGCAGGCAGCAGCCATATAGAGATGTAGTGAAGATTTCATAGCAAAATTATCATCATGAATGATGTTTTCAAAAGCTTCATTTCATTTTTAATAAAGTAGTTCACATAGTAAAGAAACGGCTCTCTAGCGATGTAAAAATGAAAGGCCATTTATATCATTATGTAATGGGATTTCCACTGTTTTACAATTATTAAACGTGAACTTATGCTTGTGTCAATTGATGAAGCAAAAAAAGAGACTCTAAATTTCTAGGTAACTCTTTTTTATGGTATCACAGTGAGCATGAAATAAAAGAATGAAAGAAACACAAACCTCAATCAACACTTAGGAATCCTTTCGTGGTTTATCTTTGTTGAGTCTTAACCTTTAATGAGAAGTCTCTAGATCAGTCAGTGCTAAAGTCTTTTCAAATTACAGGCATTATATATGCAGTGTAATGGCCATAGTCATTACTTTATCAGAATTCATTTTTAGAAGAGCTACTAAGTGGCATGCATATTCACCAGTAATTGTTAGTAATTAATGAGCCAGTCCTCGTTAAGTTTTCGGCTTTGTTTTCTTTCTGACGAGCGCAAAATTCACATATTATTATGTTCATACTTCGTAATGTCTTAATTTAATAACAGCATCATTAAAAAAAAAAAAAATCTAACTGGTTAGAATCCAAATTGTAATAATCCTTATGAGAGGTAATTCAATGCAAGGTAGACAGAAGAATCTGTATCTGTTTACTGTCAGTGGAAAAAATATTTAGACATTTCTAAAATACATGTGTGTGTGTGTGTGTGTGTATTTTTTTTTCTCTCTCCATATCACTTTAGTTTTCACTGATGCAAACGGTGATGTGTGGCACGACATGGAGATGTACCGACTCGGATATCGCATCCGCGGGAGGAAAGTTTGTTGGTGGTGGCACACAAGGGAAACCACAGTAGAACCACTTTCCTTCTTCCAGTAGTACGTTTGGATTTTCACGGTTGGCGGGGAACTGGCATCATATGTAAATGCCATTTGAAATATTACAGCAACAGGAAACAGCATTTCTCGTCTTCACATTCCCAGCGTGTTTGAATGCCTGGCTACGGCGGCACAACGTAAAGTTCAGTGCTTCTTTGGCTCGCACTGATCAGAGTGTTTGTGTCCGTAATTATGGTGTGTGCACGTTGGTTTTCGAAATCAGAGCCATTTTATAATCAATATTGAATGAGGGATGCGTGCAACTTTTTTTTTTTTTTTCGTTTTTATAGTTTAAAGTTTAACATCGATTTGCCAGTGGCGTGAGTTTTAGACAAAGCCTAGACAATCTGTGTTCGCTGCGATTCTCGATTTGAAAGAAGACAACTTCCACATATTTCATATGTAGGTACTTTTTAAGAATAGTTTTTTTCCAAATTTTCCTAAAGGAATACAGAAGTAACAGGTTTATCTGCAAAACGCTGCCCTTCATGTGCGGAACTTTTAAATTAAGGATACTGTTAGAACGCAATACAGATTTAAGTATATATACATAGTGTATTGCGTATTTTTTGTGATTTTAATAACATGTGTAACTTTTGATGATTCCTTGATCTTTCCATAATTCAGTTCTTTAATGAATTTCTGGTAACCATTATTTGCAGCATGTTCTTTATTAGGTATTTGTGCAAAAATGGCCATATTTAATCGTCAGCATATGTTTGATGTTCTGATACTTGCATTTGCATACAAAGTAATCATAACCGCGTTCTGTTTTTCAGATGACAATGCTTGTGCTTAATCATATGGTTACGTTTTTTTGCTACGTGTGGGATATTTAACTATTTCATCATGGATCAGATGTTTCCTAGTCCTGGATTTAGCATCCCTAGTGTTGGTACCCCTCTGCACCAACCTGAAGAAGACCAGCAAATATTGCCTCAAGCACAACAGCAGCAACAGGAAACTGCTAAACTTATGCTGTCTTTCAGTAACAATGCATTTGGTGTACAGCAATTTCTCCCTCCCCAAACTCCAGTTAATATTATTTTTATTTATTTTTTCTTTAATCATAATCACAATTTTACAGACCAGCATGTTGGCATCCAACTTAGGATCTACAGTCTCACAACATTCGTTGCACACAGTTCTTAACCAGAATTCTCCACTACATCAGATGCCTGCATCTTCTCTGTCTAGTTCTATGTTTGGACCCAGTACTCCAGCTCCTATGACACCCATGACACCTTCATCAGCAGACCCAGGAATCATTCCTCAGTTACAGTGAGTAACAAAAAATATAAATTAGTATAAAATTCCTAGAAACATTGTGTCTACTGTTAACTTGGGGTGCAAGCTTGATCTTAAAAAGATTGCCTTGCATGCTCGTAATGCTGAATACAACCCGAAGCGTTTTGCTGCTGTCATCATGAGGATACGTGAACCACGCACTACAGCACTTATCTTCAGTTCAGGCAAAATGGTATGCACTGGTGCAAAAAGTGAGGAGGATTCCCGCTTGGCAGCTCGAAAATATGCACGCATTGTGCAAAAGCTTGGATTTGATGTGAGTACAAACAGCAGTAGCAATAGCTGAATTACCAGCCAACCTAAAGGCAAAATTCTTGGATTTCAAAATTCAGAATATGGTAGGCAGCTGTGATGTAAAATTCCCCATCCGCCTAGAAGGATTGGTTTTAACTCATTCACAGTTCAGCAGCTATGAACCTGAATTATTTCCTGGACTCATTTATAGAATGGTGAAACCTCGCATTGTTTTACTAATTTTTGTGTCAGGAAAAGTGGTGCTTACTGGTGCCAAAGTTCGTCAAGAAATTTATGAAGCTTTTGAAAACATTTACCCTATTTTAAAGAGCTTCAAAAAACAATAACCCCTCTGCCAATTCCCTAGAGTGCGAGACCATTCAAACATCACCGATCCATTATTGTTGTAAAGAGACCAAACTCATCCACATGTTCCATAAGAGGGCATACCATGGCTGTTTCCACAACCAAAATGTACTGGCATGTTACAGGTTCCAACAAGTACATGGATACAGCATTTGGATTCATGTTTCTATTGCATCTAAGTTTCACTTCCACATGACGCTGTTGATGCATCTCTTCACAGTAATCACCTTGTCCATAAAAATGGGAAACCTGTTGAGGATTACTGTGGGCTTGGAATTGTTTCCTGGGATGAGTCTCAATCCAGTGTTTATGGTCTTTATTACTGAATTGTCCCAGCACAATAGTGGAGCTTTTGTGAGTTACTTCATCCTGCTCAAGATTATTATTTTGATAGCAGCTGTGTAGTCTCACCTCATGATACTGGAGAACTTTCTTGCCATGGCATAGCTTATACTTCCACCAACCCAAGCCCTTGGTACACGTTAAATTGATACAAAAAATATTTTGCTTACCCCATACAAACAGTGATGTCCATCTAGAAAATCCTGAACCAGTTTCTGGTCAAGAATTGGCATTGTGTTATAAGGATGTAATGCTTGTGAACTGTCAGAGATAGTATTCTGTTTGACTTTGTGTGAACTGAAATCTAAATCAGCAACTGCATCATTGTGCACATTTGGAAGCACATTCAAAGTTTCCTGGGTGATTGATGACTTCCGTCTTTCATCCAAAGCATAACAGTTGATATCAGTTTGTACTGACTCCTGCATTCTTAAAGTGAAGCATGTAAGAATTTACAACAAGAGGTTTATACTTACTTGTATTTTGGATGCTCACATAACAAGGAAGAAAATATTACTGCTTCATAGTGACAGCTAGATGTTTCTTCCAGAGAATATATTTCATGTTTACCTTTTGTATTGCAAACATATAACAGAGTTGTTGTGCGAGCTTTCTGGTTTACTTCACAAAATGTTCCTTCAGTTAAATTAATTGCTACATATGGCTGATACTTATTTTCGATCCATTTTGTGGAAATCATGGCTTCCATTTTTGCATACTGGTTTACTAGAGAATACAATGAAAGTATATCAACAGACACTCAGAACTTACCTGCCTCTTCAAATTTGGATGAATCCCAGTATCCCAAAAAATATTCCACCTGACGTCCATTTGCGCCTAATTCTTGATGGTATTGTTTCAAATAACTTCCATGGCACAGTTCATAGTTCCAGTATTTTTCCAGCTGGAAGATCACAGTTACAATTCGAACTGAATCTTTCTTCTTCACATACTCTGTACACGCAGGGCTTCTTGGCAAAAAGAATACGTAACAATTCAAAAGGATTCGGGCCAGAATAATCAGCAGGTGCTCCAACCTAAAACGTCACGGGTAAACGGCTCACTTTGGTCGCATTACCGTATTTCGAGTGGCGTGTTTTGGAATGGTGCACTTGAACTTGGATTTATTTTCGGTGCTCATCTGTAGTATTTCCACATTCGTATTCTACAATACAACCCTGTAGGCTAGAGAAGGCAAAACAAAAACTCCAATACCAACTTTTTCCAGCTGCGCGTCAAATTCGACGTTTTTCCAGTTCAGGCGGAACAAGGTGGAGCCGTCGAACCCAATGTCGGCCTGGCCCTGTATTTTCGCCCACAGTATGCAAAACACACACCACCACCACCAAACCGAAGCGTCGCATATTTTACACATTGTGTTCAAAAAACGGGCTTTCAGGAGGGGTTCACAACAAGTGGGGCACCACGGGGCACCAGCCAGCACTTGGGGTTCTCATTCTGCGCGTTTTCAATAATGCCGTTTCACCTGGTACGTGGTCTCCATGGTTGCGTACGCACTGATGACGACATCAGGATACGTGTATGCTTACTATGTTCGATTCACAAATATTTGTTTATCCTTATTTCACTGTTGCTCACAGAACTGGGAAGGGTAAGCGGTTAAGGCGTTCCCGTGCATCTTGTGGAGTGATCTTGCATCGTCCAAAAATCATTACGTAAATGCAGATAAATTTTTCTGTGCGAGTCGCTGTCGGTGCTCGGGATGGGAAAAAGTGAAATACTCGAAAATACACTCGAAAATCCATCGGAATCGGTAATGCAAAAACGTGCACATTTTGTGGAACTAAAAGGCGAAAGAAATCGTTCCTTTTAATCTGTTGACAAAAAAAAAGATCTTCCTTCAAACGTGACGATTTGTCCCAATTACAAGAAACCTGACTTTTGTATCGAGGAATGTGTAATCACTTAATTTCGCTACCTCCGTTAATGATTACGATGCACTCTATAATATACCAACGCTCCCATACCCAACCCTGACCCCATATACATTCTACCTGATTGCCTCAACGTTGAATATGCAATATTTTTTTTTACATCAACTTCCATCCTTCCCATCACCCCTGAACACACCATTTAGTATTGAAATCCATCTTCGTGCTATTTTTTAAGCAGTAACGTATGGTCATACATTCGTAAATCATTCGTAATTTCGGTATGATACTGGAGAGTCATTTTTCAACAACTAAAAAAGGGAAAGAAAAAAACGGGGGATGGAGGCTAGTTGGCTAGCCCCCTCCCTAGTCTAGCTTGCCCCTCGCCCCAGTGCTGCCCTCCCTAAGGGGAGCAGTGGACAGCCAACTGCCAGCGAGGTGGGAAGTGACCTGCGTTATAGGAAGCAAGAAAACAACTGGCTGCGTGGACAACTTGGGAGCTGGCGGACTCTGCGACCCCAAATGTCCCACCCAAATGACTGCTCCGCTGGGGAGAACTGCAACAAACTAATCCGGAGGAGGTGAAGTGACGCTTCAGCGTGCTGGAAGAGTGCTACCCTACTAACCCCCTCCCCCTTCCTTGAAGTGGCAGGAATCGGCGACCCTGCTGTTGCACTGGGGCCACCCGTGCAGCGCCCGCCGGCGATTGAAATTGGGGGAGGTGGTGAGCCTTAACTATGGCAGGTGCGGTGAGAGAGAATCCCTCCTGAACCTGCTCATGGATTGTGTTGCCCTCCGTCCCCTGTGGGAGCTCTTTGCCGCGTCCTTGCGGATCCCCGAGGACAACCCCAGAGATGTTCTTAAGCGCCTCTTCCTTCGCAAAGCCCTCACTCCGGCTGCATCCCTAGCATCCACTCAGCGGGACCGTGGTTGCATGGAGCAAAGCCAGAGGAAGCCAGAACGACAGGAACGCCGTGTATTATGCGGTCCTCTTTTTGAGTACAGAGTCAAGATGGCCCCATCTGGGAACAGTAAAACACAAACTTGCCGGCATTCCTTACAAGGATGCAGAGGACACCCTCCAGCACGCAGTGATCCCTTCCTGAACCCACCACTCTTTTTTTTTGTACCTTTCCTTTTATTTTCCTTTTTGTTTGTATCCCCTTTCCCTGTAAGTCCGAGGCAACCCCTCTGGCCTGCGTGCCAGATGTTGACAGGTTCTTCCTCGTGGTTATAACTAACGTGGCAGGATCAAACGTCCTGCCACGAACGTGCATATTTATTTTTCATAAATAAATGCCCCGGCGTGACCGGGTGTCAACCTCGTCTAGCTTGCTATAGCGTTAAAAGTTACTAATTTTACTTCAGTTACGAACCTTCTCATTTTCTCATACCCCCTATATGTCCAGGGATATCGCAACAGGTCTGGAGCAACCTTCCGGACTTTTAGAATTTCAGTCCCACACATTCCTCAAGTGCACGAAACAAACAAATAATCTTGAAAGACGTCAAATTCAAAACCAATTCCAAAACATTATAAAACCTTAGCTGAATCAGTTATTGTTCAGAACGTTTCGAAGATCATGTCTTGCAGAATGCGATTTAAAATAGCAAATGAGGCACAACGGAAGTCTTCTCAGACACATAAAAACACATCTCGAAAAGATCAGTAAGTTGGAAAAAGCATTACATTAACTTTTACATTACAAAATTTCTACATCGTTGTTTATGATTTCTTCCCTGTTCATTAGGCTTCGACGTGATTTCTATAAATTCTTCTTCTCAGGCATTCTTCTATACAAAATCCTCAGGAAGGTCTCCAGATTCCTTAAATATGGATTTTGTATTCTTCGATATGCAGTGGATGCGTTGTTGCTGAAGTTTCTCTTCCAGAGGCTCTGTATTTCTTTCCCTGAGCAAACTTCCATTCAGATCAGATGGCAAGCGTGGGAATGCATTTGGGTTCATTGAGTAACTCGAAAGCATCAGAAATCCTCACCGAACTAAGAGGTGACTTCCAAAGTCTCAAGAGAGTCCGAGTCTTAGTTTTGGCTTCTTTGCAGTCAGTTGCTCATACTCAAGAGTTCGCGTCCTCTTGTGCAAATGTACCTGAAACCAACACCTTAGAGGAGAAACCGAAGTATTAATCGAAAGTGGAGCAGGAGAATACTGAGAGAAAGAAGAAAAAATTCATCTCAGACAACTCTGCCTATCCCTTTAATTATTAATTTACCAATGAGTCGTCTTTCTTGATAGAGATACGCCAACAGTTTTCCAAAAACAAGGCTTGGATGAGTTGGTAGGTGAATGGCAAAAGTGATAATTTGGATTCACGAAGAAAGCTGCCTATTACGAAATACTCGGTGCACATTAAAGATGTGTGTCCAGATAAGAGTCTGTGAGCTGTCCGAGAAAGATGCTGCCTCATGAAACGAACAAAAGTCCTCAGGGAATTCCTTTCAAGTTTTCATTCTGAACATCAGCCTCACACGATCCAGACGTTCAGCATCTGCCGAACAAACCTGTGGGAGAAATGACAACAAAAATTTGTAACTTTTATGCTTTTATTCTTCTGCCATGAAATGATTGATCCTTGAGGGTGTCGCTTCTCGTCACACGTTATTCAGTCCACATCATCTCGAGGTGATGTTCATCTTGAATTTCCTCTTTAGTACTTATGACGACGTGCCATTTTTTGCAGGAAACATCCTTTAAAGGAGTTGTGACGGACATCGATTTCCCCTTCCTCCAACTGCAATGGAACAACTTGAGCGCAAAACTTAGGGAAAGACAATATTCAGAAATACATTCAGCAATCAGAATACTTTCAAAGTGCAGAAAGTGGGTCTGGACTTCTTAATGGTAGTTTTTTCCCCCTCTGAAATGGCCACTAGAATGCAAAAAACGACTCGTGGATTCCATAAAACAGGGTTCCCACTTTGGGCTAACTCTGCGTATTCTTCCTAGAATCCAAATCGTCGAATTTTCCGGAACTACTAATGGTTTCGCAACAACAACAACAAAAAAAAAACATCAAGCAGCTGACTGCCAAGCGTGAGAGCTCAGGAAAAAATTATCTACCACGAACATTCGGGGTTAAGTTGAGACATTTTTTTTTCTTTTCGAATTTTCGAAATCTCAGCATATTTCAGGATCGGTGCTTAGAATGCAGAGTCCGAAGTCATGGGAAAAGCTCATGCACGACCCTTATTCTCAGCATCGTAAAGAAATGAGCTTGCCTTCTCCTGGAAAACCCATACTTACCTCGTCACTACCGTACAAATCCAGGTAACAAGAGGGAGAGATGCATTCTTTCACGCAACGGATGAAATGAAGTCCACTCAGATCTTTGCAATCCGCTGTTAGTTCACAGGCAGATTCGAATTCGTCCCATATGGTTTCCTGGAAAAAAGGAATTCGATGTGCATGCAAGATTAGTTTGGTAACATTTTTGTGATGGCTGAGACTGGAACGATGGGCCAGTTGATTGGGCTGAAAATCGGGCCGATCAGTGCTTTTAGTCTTTCTCACAACAGTATTTTGTGGAATATAAATTCAGTTTCTGCATGCAAACTGCGAGGTACAGATGCATCGGTAAGGTCATCTCCCAAAGTTTCTCATTTACGGAATTAGAAGTCCATCTGCCTATTCTCGGTAACGCCTTGGTAGGCAGATCTCACCGATAGGTCTCATCGAGATAACCACTGTATGCGAGCTGAAGTTGTTCACACAAATAATGTATTACAGTGAGAGGTCATTGTATGCCATTGCTGGTTCTGGATCGTCCATGCCATTTAAAAAATGATTTCTAATTGTACTCTGAAGCGCTGATCCTGGCTGTATAAAGCAAAGCTATGTAATCTGGCTGATGAGTGAGAAGAAGGATTGTCCTTCATCTATGATTACCTCGACTTATCCAAGAGATCGTCTCAACTTCGGCAATCTCGTTAGTTTTTGTCCTGCTACAACAGTTTTCGAAAGAATATTGAGAAGGGGAAAAGTAAAGTGCCTGATTGAACGGGAAGCATTGCCGAGAAAGAATGCCAATATTCATTTTGTATTCTGCACTGAGCAAAAGATTCTTCGCAAATGGTTGAGAACTCAAGCATGCTGTTTTCAGAGGCTTCAGATATATGTTACTGCAGAGTCCAGAAAGGAGGTCCGTGTCTATTGAAATTACCGTGGATCTTCAGCAGGAAAGACGAAAGAATCGGATGCAGAATCGTCGACGTGAGGCCATGTGATTTTTTTTTTCTTTTTTGAAACACACGCTCCTGGTGTTCACTTCCATCCAAATCACCCACTGATTCGTGCAAAAAGTCAAAGCATGAGTGTCACTTTGCAGTACGTCCAGTTTTCTTTGATTTCGTAGTAGAGGACCAAGCGGTCCAGAATTCCTTCCCGTGAAAAATGAGATCAGAGACGAAAGTGCTTAAACTGTTTGCGGAACTTCATAAAGGTAAGGACCTTCAGCTTAAAAGTTTTTTGCTGATTACGAACAGCCACAGTTTGCAATGGAAAACGGAAGAGAGTGTCTGAAAGGTCAAAGTGCTATTGCTCATGAATGAAGAATCCACCAAGTTACTGTGCTGAAGGTGTGCTGAATTTTCATGAGCTCATAATGAAGCAGAAACAGAAGTTATATTTTAGCTGAGGGATGTTTTTAGGAAAACGTCTTCCGGCTCACTTCCTGGTGAAGCAACTATTCACTATGTGGCATTTGCTTCTAAATGAAGCGATGAAACAGATGGTCTAAAACAGGAACCATCTTTCTAAGGTTGCGAGGAATCTTGCCGTGAATGATGATTTGAGTTCACCTCTCGAAGCAAAAATGCTCTCCTGAAAAGGAGTGCTAGGAAATCTCGCATTTTAAAGATATTTGCATTAGTCATAGAAGAAATATAGAAGAGAGAATTCATAATCCATTCGATAACTTCAATGGATGCTTTTCAAAGACCATTAACGTGCTAGTATCATTGCGGTCCTACGAATACACTGGGCTGCTATCATCGTGCTTTCTTGATTTTGAAATTGTGACGTAATCAAGATGAGACCCATCAGCAGATTTTTTTTCCCCCTTATTAAAGTAATAATAGCTCAAAATGAGCAAATGGAAAAGTAATTCACCGATATACTAAAAGAGTCTGAAAGTCTGGCAAGGGATGAACATTTATGTCATGTAAAGATGGTCACATAGATCTTCATTATCTTCCTTTATGTGATAATAACTGATAAAGTATAGGAGTTTGCATCTTCTCCAAATGATTCGGAAATCTGAATCGAAAATAACCCACTTTCAAACTCAGAAAATGCTTACTTTTTAATGTTTACAGTATCAAAATTTAGGACAACTTTCTCACACTGCACAGAAGCGCGATGGTTCGTAACATGCAGTTGTACAGCAACTGTACTTACACTTGCAGGAGAAAGAGGATATGTGTACTCCTTGAAAGTATACTGAACTTCGGAATGAGCATGCATGATAATGATACTTATCACGATTGAGAAGTCCTTTATTCTGAAATTATTGATATTTAAAACAGCTTTTTTGAATATCATGTTCATGAAAATCACGTTTTCAGCATCATGTTTATGAAATGAGTAACTTTCATAGTTTTCATAAAGATAGATGTCAAAATACAATTATTCAGATGATTAACTAGTTTCAATAATATGAATTACAAATCGAAACTTGATTTGACATCCCTGATGATGAGAATGAATCTCTTATGGAAATCTCTTGGAATCTCTGATGATGATGAGCAACATTGGTTTCCTAAAGGACATGACACATACATGCCGAACGCTGAATTTCACAAGATGATGAATTCCTCGTCTAAAGAGTAATGAGGTATGATCAAACAGCAGGAAATTATTGAGAATAATAGATCACGCTGTTTAATAGTTGTATATTGAAAATGTGAGTAATATCCGGATCATCTTCATGTCAATCAATGAAGTAATTTATTGGATATTCTGAAGATTGTGCATAATGTATTTCTGTACTCCCAATCGAAAGATTCAAAAAATAAATAAATAAATAAATAAGCGAGATAAGAGGAGGGAGGAGGGGGGCGGGGCAAGAAAGAAAGAAAGATCATTTGAAAATTCGTGTTACAGTTTGCAGCATTTCGCTCTTCGATCAACACTGTACACCAATCATTTCAGGGCCCACGAACCAACGTAATGTTTTGAATTATTTTGAGGATTAGAGTTCAGTGGCAAAAAGTGCGATAGCAAATTAGAATTTCGATTACAAGCAAGTCTATATCTGAAGGCAAAATGTGGCATGGTGGAAGCTACATAATCTTAAGGAATCTAAAAGACAATGTCGAGTCAATGATTAGTGCTTTCGAGGGAGCAATCTCTGCTCCGAGATTTTCTCCTGATGGCAAATCTCTTTTAATCCCTCACTCATCTAATGGTGGAACGAATACGTTGTCCTTGGATCTGAACAGCAAGCGTACGAAAAAAATCACTAAAAGTTCAGCAACCATGACCACCCCTCCCTCTTTTTCTCCTCTCCAACTATCCATCATAAATTTTACTAGCCAAAAAAAAAAAAAATTGCAAAAAACCCAAGAGAATTTGTTTTGGAAGTGCAAAGTATGCTACACCTGTTTGGTCGCCAGAAAGGGGGTCCTATAGCTTTTTCAAAGATCCAATTGGGAAAATTTTACATAGAAATCAAGCAAGATGTCCGTACAAATGCAAAGCTTCAGTCACTCATTCCAGTATAAAGCCAAGCTTCACACCAATTCAGGATCAGGGAGTGGGAACAAGGCTTTGCAATGTTTCTGAAATCAACTACGAATGTCCAATTGATAATGATAAATAAAGAAAGGACTATTTGAAGTGTTACGAATTCTCAACAGCTGAATTCGGGATTTGGAAAAATCCCAATTTTCAATCTGGACCCAATCCGCTCGTGAAGGCCAAATGCCCAGCTTCGATGCGTGCCATCTTTAGAAATGTTAGCTTAGAAAACTCATGAAGAGAATGCTGGATGGAGCAGATCAGGTAGAGTTCTTTGAAAGCGAGTTCCTTGACTTTGTAAGGGAAGGACGATGTTAGCTAATGATGCACGACGAATGGATAAACTATGATAGTGGTCACAACGATCAAAAGTCAACAACACTCAAGCACGCCAGAAAACACTTTCAAAAATGAAAACGATAATAATAATAGGCCTTTTTGAATTGCTGCAAGAAGATGTCTCTGAGAATGTTTCCAATTTCGTCCTCGACACAAAGGGAAATCTACTTAGTCAATCCAAACCACGCAACCTCAGCCGCGCCTTCAACTCCGGTGATGAGAACGCTGGATGAAGACTTTTAGTTTGTTTTCACTCGAGATCGAATATATTTCCCAGGTGTGTTACTGAGCCTTAGGAAACCCCACCTCACTTTAGCTGCCAACGTCGTGAGACCACAACGCCCGGCCCTCGGATGAGACTTCCACCCTCATCACTCCTCCCAAAGTGCACTTTTTTTTTTTTCAAGCTAACGCTGCAGATCCGCAAGATAATTATCTTCGCTGGGTTCCACTCGGCATCGTGGTTGTCCTTCCCTCCCTCCAGCTTCCGCCCCTCTCGTAATTTCCTGCCGTAGAGAATGTAAAAATGGGAAGAAACTCTTCTGTGGAGCGGTTCTATTTCCAAGAGCGTTTCCTCCTCCATTCAAAAACACCACACGTCACAACGGATTCATATTTCGTGTGACTCCGTTTAAATTATGATATTAGAGGAAAATCTGTTCCGCTGTACCGTCTTGGTAAAAAGACACACACACACACACACAAAAATCGACAGGGCTTTTTCAAACATGCATTTACATATCACAATAGCAACCCTCACAATGTTTCTATCTATTTTCCATTCTGGCATATTTGAAATCTGCCTGCGTTTTCGTATTTGGGATGATTCTTATGCTCTTTGATTCCATGTTAATGCACTGACCCTCTGGAACCACCGTTTTCATGTTAATTTGAGAAATTCATTCTTTGACACACACATTCACACCTGCTGTATTTATTGTCCCATCAGCATTGCACCTACAATCTCGGAGTGCCAACTGCTACACGAATGGGTGCAGGAATTTAATTTGCAGACTGTCCCACTGAGTAGGCATCGACTTCCAATAGATTGCAAAACCTCCAAACGACTTTATCTACCGCCCTCAATAACGGATTCTCGATGAAACCCTGGTTTATGTATCTATGAATAATAATGTGGTACTAAATAAGTCATCACTGATCAAGACAACTGATAAAATAATTCAGAATGGTGGCTTCAGACCACGGCAATGACATGCATTATCCTTTCTCTTGAGTTTTCTTATATCATTATATGCCATTGAAAGCACAAATTAAACCTCATACCCACCACCGAATGGCCGGTATCTAAAACTACCAGGAGCTCCACGCCTATTTATGTACGTACTACTTTTTATCGATCGGTCCATTTCGTGACCTATGCTTGCGATTTCCAGCCTCAGGACTAGTGAAACCGATACAAGAGCGAGACTGGAAACCAACATAAGTAGCTTGAGGTCTGGACCGAGATCCAGGAAATACAAATCCAAGGCTTGATTTTTATACTGCTCCATAAAATCAGCATCGCTATGAACGAGTTGCAATCAGATTCGGAATTCTCAGCTATCACCGTATTTCAGCTATATCACCGCCATGAAAATTTCATCTTCACTCTGGGAGCTGAGCTACTCCACAGCTTGCTTCATCCTCCACTCACTGAAACAGGAAGTGAAGATCCGCACGGAGTGAATCATCCAAGAATCCAAGGTGAACCGTTCTAATCCAGCATCTGCATTCGAGGAACAGACAAACCAGCAAACCGCTCAAGTTCAATGAGAAAACAAAAGATTGTTTTTCCTTTTGTCTTTCCAGCAAGGAAATGCCTGAGTGGGAATCAATCGCGGTTTCGATCCCTAAAGATCTGAATGGATGCAGCGAGCTACGGACGTCAACATCTTGTTGATTTCTATACACAAAGGAAAGGCAGTTTTGAAACTAACGTACAGCTCAAACATTCAGAAGGCAATAGAAGAAACTATATGGAAACGAAATAAGCCACTATCGTTCATACTTGACTAAATTCCGCTAAACCTCATGCTCGGGAGAGCGTATTCCTAGTTTTGCTTGTTTGGGTCCATAAAGTCATCCCACCGCTTCTCGGAAAAACGTGAGGACGCACATTCCATGGCATTTTACATCTAAATTACGCACTTGTGCGGATTCTATTATGAGGAATAATCAGCAAGAACTTCATGATTCTGAACATAGATGGAGGTACATCCTGTACAAGAAATCGATTTTACACTCGGGGGAAAAATGGTTTGACACACACATCTCGTTTGTGCCACGTGGATTTTCAACGGCACAGAATCATCTCAAGAGGAGGTCAGTCGCACCAGTGAATTCTATTCTGATTCTATTTGGGTCTAGACAGACTCTCTTGAGCGACCGCCTAGCCGACCTACCAATTGGGAATCCGCATCCGTTGCCAGAGTTCCGGAATCAATATTTCACACGTGAGAGTGTCTTCGTTACATTCCTGGTTCGAATCAAGCTGTCTTTCTTCCAGCGCAAACGAAGGTGCTCGAAATTTCGATCGTTTTCAAGAAATCAGGAAAATAAGGGAGGAGTAGCAATGGACAACTTACGGCTTGGTGGACATCCTACATCTCTGCCTGCCGGCTTCCGACTTGCACACACAGATGAGGCGCTTCTTGTGAGGCACTGGTTTGCAGTGGCGGGAAGACCACGTGCTCATTGACTTGATGGCACAAACCTTGGTGAAACTTGACAGACTTCGTGACGAAGCAGCTGTTTATTTATGATGATGATGAAAGCCAGTTGTCAACTAGCACTCCCGTTCGATATCCGAGACCTCTAAGTGTAAAGCTGCCTTCAAATGGAGTAATCCCCCCCCCCTTTCCCCCCACTGCTAATGCTAATTGACAGTATATGTCGAGAGGGTCAAATTTCATCAAGTTCAGTCTTCGATTTTTCGTTTCATCGAGAAGACGTTCAATTTTTCCATTGAGTTCTTTTAAACTTGTGCTTTTCCAGAAATCAGCTGTTTTGATTACCATTTGTGCAGCTTTTTTTTTTTTTTTTTTCACTAAAAGAAACATCTGCCCTCGGATTTCATTTACGAATATGAGGATAATGATATAAGAATGACAAAAGCCATTGCTAGAAATCATATGATTAGTGATTAGTGCATCTTTAAAGCCCTTCATTAATAAAGTTAATAAGGAGGAGCCAAACACCAAACTGAACTGACGAACGACAAATTCACATATTACAGGAGCTTGGTTAGAATCCTCAGTACTCAACGGAACACCCAATGGTTAAAACAAGGAGATAGAATACCGGACTACTCTTCTTCAATTACGTGAGGGTCCTTTCTTCTTTCTGTTAGCTTTCTATCGAAATTTTATTTTCTGTTCGGGAAGAAAATCTGGAAATTTGCTTCTGCGAACATTTCTTAATTCTGGGACCATCCACGACTCTTCTAGCGGCGCAAGAGATCTTGCAATAGCAGTTGCAATTTAATTTTCAGGTGGCCGTGATGTACAAAATTTGTCCTTGCAAAAGTCCAAGCTGGGGATGCATGTAGGATTGCGAGCAGACGAGTTGTAGGACGATAAATCTGAAGGTCTTTCGTTTTTCGTTCGGCCCTTTCTGATGCTCTTCATATTTAATTAGCTTCTGGAAAATCTAGAGTTGTTTTCGAATTTATCAATGAGCATCGATGGAATTCATTTTTTTCAATTGAAGATTCCTCCAAGAGTGCTTACGAATTGTTTTGCTCTCTTGGTGGCATCTTGTGGACGGTGCAGTTCACCAGATGCTTCCATGAAGATGGGTTATTAAGAAGCTCCAGTTTCCAGAAGAAATCGGAAAATTTGAGTATCAGAAACCGAAAAGTGAAACGTTCAAATGGAAGAAATCTTGTCGCACAGCGGAAAAGACATCAACTATATTGTGATGGTTACCGATTAATCAGAATTCGCGCTGCCCGTCCAGAGACCTCACAGAGATCATCACTTTTACTATAGGCTACTCTGGGGATGTTGATCTGGTTTATGCATTCTCGTCTCTGGTACAGGGGCGCAGTAGCAGTTTCCATAGAGCTTCAGTGCGTACGACTTTAGAACAGAACTTTAAGAAGAAATCCCCTATTTTTCGGTGAAGGGTCTCTAAGAATCAGCATCAAATCTTGAGGTTCAACGGCTTTAGCCGTCAAGGGAAAAATTACTGATGCTAACGCAATATCTCTGATCCTGCTGCGGATAAACATCCTAGAGACGATTCCAGCATAGATGCTGGCAAATCAGCCGGATGCCCTATTGATCTTTTATCAGCTTCCACAGGTTCTCTAAAATTTCAGTGAAGAACGGATTTCGGGATGTCAAGAAACGCCCTAACTCGAGAAGGGAATATGTGCTCTCAGAATTTCCCGAATTATGAGAACATCGAGTTCTAAAACTTCACAAGTTAGCCGGTCAATTGCATAAACAAAGATCTAATATTGACTTCGATGAAGATGCCAAAAGATCCGACTTGCTTCTATAGATGAATGATGGAAGTGGAATTCTAATGTTTCACGCTCAGGGATCGCCTATTATCAAGTAGGCCATGCCTAGGGAAAAACAGTTCGGTGTTACAAGATGATATCCAGTACCCAGGGATGTTGCATCGAGACAGCTATTTCAGGAAACAGTGCAGTTGGTTTTTGGTGACCAAGTGGTAAGAAAATACGAATACGTTAACAACTGGAATAAAACAAAAGCCACTCTCAGCATCCTGAGAACTGATCTCTCAGTGATCGCTTTGCTACATCGCGAAACCTTGAAAGTGTACAAAATGGAATGAGCTCGCTGGTGCTTAATTTTTGGATTAAGATTCTCTATCAATAGGAAGTTCGAAACTGAAAATTCTCAAGCATCTAAAGAGTGTTTGGGAGAAATCTTCAGACGTAAATAACGCAGTGTTTGGTAATAATAATCTGCTGCTCAACATTGCTTGAATTGCAGTCCGAACTGATCCTCGGCACCTTCTATCATATTAGTCTTCAAGACACGCGATGCTCTGTGATCAAAAACATCAGTCTATCGACACAAGCTGCTGTCCACGTCATGTGTTCCAGGTCATGACCGATGACTTTGCAGCCACTAATTTAGTTTTCGTCTCCTTTCTCCCAGCCGAGATCCATTACAGCCGTGGTTTTGGAGCGGATTGATAGTATAAATAAAGGGTAGCGATTTCATCCTAATTATTCTCAGTGTGAATCGTGGCCGAAATGCAATGAATAGGAAAAATTGGTACAGTCTTCCTTGTCTCGATCCGAAACCTCAGAAAGTAGTTCATGAAGAGTATAGTAGATTGGTATTTTTGCCTTCCAAGTAACCTGGCAATGAAGATTACTACTGTCTGAAGCATCAGTAATCTCGTTCACTCTGTTGGAAACGTTCCTGCTTGCCATTCTTTTTTTGTCTCTTCAAATTTTCCAACTTTGATCTGATAATCAGTCTTCCGCTTAATTTGTCTTCGTATCCTGATGCCAATCAGCAAATCTCTTTCTATCTGGGAGATTTCTTCACTCCGTTATGGTTCTTGAGTGACTAGGAATGTGATTCGCGCTTTTCATTTCTCACAACACTTTTGTTTTTGTTCGTTTTTCGATCCACCACTTTTCAGTTCCCTTGAATTCACGCTCTTGAATCATCACAATCACTGCACTTAACCGCCAAATCTTCTGCCTTATTAGTGCTAATTAATTTTCTTTCCAGACCACCCAATCCGCATCTCCTATTAACACCTGTGATCATATTCCACTAACATATTTACTACAATTCTATAGCAAGGGATAAGGGATGGCTGAGTATTGTAAGACTTGAATAATTGCTTCTTTCTTCGTCTCTGCTGGTGGCAAGTTCTTCAAATCAACGCCATGATCCCATGAAAACAGCACACTGTTCTCCCAGAACAGTGCTGGAGCACGCAAATCCTTACCATACCACGGGAGTAATCGCAAGCAAATAGACGAGAAATAATTTCATAAGAGCCACGTCATCTTTGTTCACAGTATCCTCACCATCGGAGTAAATCAGGATACTGAAGGGAAAAAATGGAATTCAATGGATTCCACTTGAAAAATTTTTCCTCAGTATGGCTGCGAGTCTCACCTCATTATGGTAGCAGAATGGCACGTAGAATACCACAAAAAGCGTTATCAAAGTATAGCCCCCATAACAGACTCACAACGCAGAATAAAACTTCTCTTCCCATTTCCACTTGCATTCCATCATATAACTTCTCCATATTCCTACAGTCACCATTTGCAGTCAGCATTGCGAGTCGTAAGCAACAACCAGCCAAATTCGTATCCAGGGCTCCATGTACCATCATCCTTCCTTCAGCTGCTTTAACTAGTAGAACTATTAGAACTCTCTGGCTGTTTAATTCTCGAATGTATGCGTGGTTCACAACTACGTCTTCGCCCCATTATTCATCTATTGATCCCTACTATGTAAACCTTACGATTCTTAGGATCCAATCAAAAAGGGACAATATACATTTCCTTGAATGGCTAGCGCAATTCCCGAGCTAGCCATTCAGTCGCTCTTAATCCTGCTCCTCTTTCCACTGTCTCACAATCTGTCTTCTCATGCCTTCATCCCTGTTCGCTATCTTCCTGGATTCTCATCATAGTATACATGTTCACGTGGATCCTTGTGCGTGATAATTCAATGGAAAAATTCCGACTGGAAAATCACGCTCAAAGTTTGCTTTTAATTGGTCTTTTCTTATCATCTTGGGATCTCGAAGCATCCTGGAACATTAGTAGCCACATCACCATTGATTCAGACTGTCCTTACCCATTACCACTTCCCCAGAGTTTACTCTTCTAAAATCCAAATGCCTGATGAATTTTCTCTTTTCCCACTTTCAGTATTCATTATTTTTCGTACGATCCTCCAAATAAAATTACTCCAGCAATCTTACCTGTTATGGAAAAGGCTGCAAGAAGGATCGAAAACTGAACCGTCGGTTCTCACAGAATCGCAGATTGCACAGAATCCCATACAGGATGCTAGGAATCCTTCCATGTAATGTTCGCCCCTACACAGACTCGTCCAGTTCCCTTCCAAAATATTCTTTATTTGAGGCACTGTACCCCACAATGGATGATTTCTTTGTGCACCTAATGCTCTTTTCGGTCCCCTGACAACTTCCTTGGACGGTACATTCTTCTTGAAAACCTTTCTGACTGGCTGAAGCTCACAACACCTTCCTCATCCTTCAAATGACATTCTTAATTTCCATCTTTCATTTTGGCGGACATCTTTCTGAAACTTCGCAATTGCTTCCAACCTGTTTCTTCCTCCTCTGTGACTGCTAACCAAGCTGTCATAACTGGAAACTCCTCTCCTTCAGCCCCTCTTTCCTTGATCTTCGAATCTCCTGATCTCACTCAGCAGCTCCTCTTCCCCCCTGGTCACGGATCAACCCTTAGGAAGGCAAGACGGTCCAAGGACGGACGCATCCCCTCCGTGTCCCTTGCCAGAGGAAGCTCAGCAGCCACGCCATTCCAATAACGTTTTGTCTTTACCGGATTGCATATTCAGAAAGGGACTCTTTTTCCGTGACTCTTGGTCAGGTTTTATTTTTCACATATCCGATCAGAAAGGCACCGTCTTTTCTGCTTACGTCACTTCTTTCTTCTCCCTAGTTTCCCAAATTCCATCCTTCTGCCTTTCCCGACGTGTCTGTCCTGATGTTTACCTAATCTAAGCGATCTTGCTTCTCCATCAATCAGAAAGAGAATGACTCCCATATTCTTGCTCTCTTCATAATCCATGATACTTCTTCAAGTCAAGAGTCAGCAATCATGAGCTGAAAAAGAAAAGAAAAAAAAAAAAACTCCAGGTCTCGAAAGGGACAACTCGAAAAGACGAGGATGATCGACTGTCTGCAGTGGGCTCCACAAGACCCACTTCGACACATGGAAGCGCTTCACCGATGAAAGGCACCTCGGACAAAGAAGACTACGCGATTTCGGAAAACAAGGTCGACCTCACGGTAACTGAGGCTGCCAAACAAGCTTGAAAATGAATTCTCTTTTGCATGAGCGTCCTGTCTACAATCATGTAATTTCTTTACGATATTGAAGAATTCCATGACGTATATAGCATCAGTGTTTTTTCATGAACTAATTCTCCTTATGAACTAGATTATAAAGTAATTATTGATAGCAATGTCCCGTTTCGAATCATACTGTATCGTTCTTCCTTGATAAATACCGCTTTTAGCTTTCACACAACTATTTCAATACAACATACATTCAACGAAATTGTGATATCAGTTCCTTTCAACCACAGATCAAATAAACCACGAATTATTTTCCGAACAAAGGTACTTAGAACAAAGTACTTTAAACCTATTCTCCACTTGATGCTCGGACTTTCAGCTTCTCTTTAACCTGTTAAGCGACGTGTACGTACACGTTTTGCGAAGGCGCCTCCGTGGTGCGTTTGACGGATATATACGCGATGTGAAAACAAAATTACCCTTTGCTGCCAAAATACGAAATTTTAGTGAAAAGTGAAAACAATCTCATTCGAACTTGTGTTTTACTTATATTCTGATCGGGACTGCAATGTGCAAAACGACCTCATTAATTTTTTATCAAAACATTTTTAAAGCGATGTAAGGTATGCCGACCAAACAAAAAATCCTCCTTCCGTTTCCTTTCTACATACTGGGTTAACTGAAGCTTTAATTGAGGAAAATGATAAATGGTAAAAATACAGAACGTGGTCAAAATTGTCCTCAGTATAAGTCCGCGACTCGCATCATTCTTGAACTTTCTCATGACCTGCTAGACCAGGGATATCAATTCTATTTGGATCACTGGTACACAAGTACGGAACTCGCACAGAAACTATGTACTTGTAACACAGACATTATGGGCACCATGAGACAGCAGAGACTTGGTATTCCTGAAGATATAGAAACAACTTCTCTAAAGAAAGGTCGGTACCTTACAAGATGTAACAACAAAACAATGTTATTGAAGTGGCGGTACGAAAGGAATGTACTGTTTTTCAGTACAGTGCATGGTGCCAATATGATGGAAACAGAGATACGAGGTGTTGTGAACAGATAGCTTGACTTGGTGTTTGATTATGGAAAAAAATGGGTGGAGTGGACAGAAGGGATGGTATCACTGCAGCAAACATGCTGGCAAGAAGGAGGTTAAAGCAGTATTACAGGATGAAACTATTCCTCCGTCTTTTAGACGTTATGTGCTTGAATTCCTATTTATTATATAGAAAGAACAATGGAAAATTAAATCGCTTCAATTTTTTGCCCGAATGTATTCAACAAATTATTGAGGAATCTTCAACTCAAGAAACTGGGACAGCTGGTCCACCAACTGTAACTGCCAAACCTCCTCGCGCCTCATCGGAAAACACTTCCCACGTTTCATACCAGCTACAACATCAAACACTAGTGCATGGCTAAGATGCATCGTGTGTTCAAAAAATGGTATTCCTGAGGAAACACGATGTTGGTGCTCAGCCTGCGAGGTGCCACTTTGTCTCGCACCTTGCATCGAAACATATCATACTGCAAAATTGGATCGAATTCCTCATGAGTTTTTTATTTTTCTTATGTATGAGGTTTCTTATTTTCCGTACAATTAGGAAACTTTTATGGATAGAATTTTTTTTCCTTTTTTTCTATTGAAACTTACAATGGATGCAGCTGCTGAGCGTTTGACGTATCTGTTCGTTTTCGCCCATTTTAAGCCACGCACCCACAGTTAGACGTTTGAAAAGGATTTACTCGTTTATTAGGTTATCAGAAAAAATAAATAAAATCAAAAAACAGTTACAGGAGGAAGGATAGGCACAGCTGGGAACGCTACGACCTGTCTACCTGACTCCCATATCATACTCACCATCATACTCACACTTTACTCGTGTTCCTGAGGTCCACTCTGATGCCACAGCTGTCACCACATTCATGTGCACATTTGAAACGTCATCTGAACTTCAGAATGGATCACCCTGCACTTTTTTCTTATACCTAATCCATTTTGATGTCAGTACTCCTCGAATAGAGCACAGTGATGATCCTCCATTACAGCCTCGATGATAATCATTTCCCGGCATACTGCACGGGGATTCTCCCTTTGACTCATTATGCAGTCATCGACTGTACTCTCTGACTACTTTCCACCCCTCTAACAAATAAAAATCCTCACCAAAGAACTTCTAGCCGTCAATTACTTATCGGAAAATATCCCTTTCTCTCACTGCATCAGAAAACTCCTGCAGCTACATCCAATTCCAGGTATTTCCCATGAGCTTCTCTATCACTTACAATACCAACGATATTTTCTTTCCAAAGAGCCAAACTGTTCCCTAGTCTTTCCGTCCTGCAGAAATTTGATATGGATTGAGACAATGTGGTTTCTTTGATCAATTCGAACTAAAATCATGTAGGATTATTGAGCCAAACAGATTTCTGTACCGATTTTCGTTTTCCCTTCCCGGTCTTGTACACATTGAATTGATCGTCGAAGTCACATGAGATTTCTATACCAGACAGACCTCTTGTAAGAGCAAGGCAGTCTGTTTCTTGAGTTTTCCCTCATTTCCAGATTACACCTGCTTCATCCTCGCTTCCAGGCAAAGTTCTTTGTTTGCCCTCTTAGCAATCCCAAAGCAAAGTTCTAAAGGGTGCCCTCTTCTCCCAATCAGAAGATTATGCGAATCACTCTCTGGGCAGCAGTCGACAAAAGGAATAAGCAATATTTTCTAATGCCATATCCAGCAGCAACAGTTATGCATATCAAGTAAGATATCTAATGTACGTCTTTGAAGTCGTCTTTGAAGGAATACCCATACATACACCATAGTCCATATATTACCCATACATTATTATATATGTATATATTTGCATTGTGTACGTGTGCACGTATGTATTCCATACTTTTAAAGTATTGGCAAATCAGAATAAAGCTCATTCGGATTTAAAATTGAAGTACAAAATTGGACAGTGAATTTTGACACAAAGTTCCAAGCAGAGCTCAGAAGCGTTTTGTTTTCTTTGCCTTTTTCAACAACTGCTGACGGCGAGGAGTTTGCAAGGAACGAACCCCCAGGATGTTTCCAGCTTCATGCTTTAATCAGCTAAGCCAAAGTGCTTTTCCTTTGGTCCCATAGTTCACTGAAATTGGAGAAAATTGAAATACCTGTTCACAATGTAACGAGGGTTATGGAACAATCTTTATACGGTGCACGCTCGATATGGTCACCTTCGATAGAAGAAACTTATGACATGTGCGACCCTTGAACTAGTCATCATTTTGTTTTCTGCCATTCGATGAAAGAAACTTTTTTTGCATTACTCTAAAAGATGTGGCTTCTATGGCAGTAGAATCCTGGAATGAAATTCCAAAGAGCCTTATTGTGTGAATGCTTTTAGGCATTTGTATTCATCATCTGAAGGAATCGAGTTGAATTTCCCTATGGGCTATTTTTCTGATGAAGATGACATGCCCATCGCAACAGGACTCGATCTCATGGCAAGAGAGAAAATGCAGCAGCTGACTCTGAGGTTATGGAATGGGTGGAAGGAGAAAACGAATGAAATCACTTTCACGATCTGGATACCCTTAGCAACGCTCCTATGGAGCATGCAGAAGGAAAATTAAAGAGTAACCATGTTCGGAAAATTCGATATCGAACAAAGTCACTGACCACTCGTTCAACTTAGCTGTGGAGTGGTCAGAAAATGTTTGACCTTCCTGTTCATGATGTCCTCCTGAGACGAATGCGAGAAAAAACAACCGTGAAGAACTTTGAATCAAATTTTACATCGTATCATCATCATTTACCATACACTATCATTATTTTTTACTTCTGTGATGCTACTAACTTTGTTCATTTGATTAAAAAAATTCATGCCGCTGTCGAACAATTCGATTTCTTTTATTTCATTATCGAAAATAACTTGTTTTTTCTTTTTTATTTCGACCACCCATCTCGACACAATCAACAACATTCCATAGAGGCAACATTTTTAAAATTTGGATTCCGGCCAAGGTGACCATGTCGAATGTGCACTGTACCCGGTCACGCCGGAACTTTCATTGTAGAATAAACAAGTTACGAGGAAATGTATCTCCAGGAAAAAACAAGAAAAACCATTAAATAAAGAAGTTCCTCCGGGGTGACCACAGGCACGCAGGCCGGCTTCCAAAAAGAAGGGAACGAAGGGAGGAGACAATAAGTACAAAAAAGAGGGGAGAGTGGGGACAGGGGCCTTTGGTCTGCAACGTATGAAGGAAGAAATTAAATCAGCTTTCTTATTTCCTGTTGCTCGATAGGGGAAACCGTCTCTATACTATCAGCACCCTCACTACTCCAGCCGTCCATCACCTGAATAGGGTTCTTTAATTACAATGACAGGTAGCACATCACAATTTTTCTACCAAACCTCAAACCAAGAAGCGGTCCATTTCTGTCAAGCATATCATTCCTCATTAAAACCATAAGATCAGTCTTGTGCGTACACACTCCCGGTCACCGTCTACATGAATGGGGGAAAAAAACTCTAAAGGAATACACCGACTGATGAGACTGTGAAATGTTTATCTCGAAAAAAAATCACAGGCCGATCTTTCAAAAAATGCTGGTGATTACGTGAACAAAGGTGCTAGAGTCTTAGATGCTGATGGCAGTTCGTAGTGCTGAAAGCACTCTGACGAGCCACGAGTGAATTGACTCGCTGCTGCAGACATGTTCGAAAAGCCACTTGACCTGAAACTTCCAAGTGAATCCTAGATGTGACTGACCAGACACATCCTGTTTCCGCACAAGCCGTACCATTCCGGCATTCGTTTTTGATCACTGATTCAGTTTCGCTCTGCTGCATGCAAATGAGTGGGGTCTGATGAATGGACGAAGTCACCTTAGTTACTTAGTTTGCTGCTGGGTGTCACCCATTCGTGCCTCCTGGGTGAACTCTTGCTAGTAATGTCAGAAGATACGACCCAAAAAGGAAAAAAGAACGTAAAAAGAACCCCCTTTCCTCTCTCTGTAGCCTCCAGCCAATCTTCAATTGTTTTTTTCTCATTCCTTTCTGGACGGGATCACATCATTACAAACACTGGATGCAAATTCTTCTCGGTGCTTGGTTTAACTCACATCTAAAACAGCTTCGTTCAATGAAGTGATGCTCAAGGAACACTAGGTGCACAACGACACAATGGTTCGGGAAAGCTCGACGGGGCTTCTCGTTCGGATAATGTGAAGTACCGGCATTCCATGAAGTTTACTGGAAATCCAGGAGTGTATCGGATGGTCTTTACTCGTTGCTATCCTCTTGAGATCATTTCGGCCACAAGGCTCCTTTCATGGCTCCGTTCCAGAGCTCGAGGAGTGCGGCAGTCTTTCTTGAGCTTCAATGATCCACTAGATTTGATCTTTCGGTCTTCATTCGGGCCTCAACTCAATTTGAGTCTCCAATTGAGTCTCATTGATCCTGCTCCCTCGAATGTCTCCAGTCAATCTCTGGGTGCCTCAGAGTCTTTGCGTTGCGGCGTTTCATTCACTTTCCTCAGGAGCAGTAGCCGTGTCGATTCCGTTCCCATCTTCATGGAAAAGGGGAGTGCGAAACTTGCGGTTTTACTTTGATCCTCTTTTGCCATTTTACAAGCTTTGGTCAAGGTGGCTATTGTGTCCACGTTCGCATGCTTCTTTTTTTTTTCCACTGTAAGAATTCGTTGGATGTTGCATTTCGCCTAGATCTTAGAATTCGAAAGGAGAAACAGCAAAAAGATGCTTTTTTTTTCCCACTCTTTTTGTATGCACCTTGCACTACGTGTCGCTCTAAACAGGGATTAATGAAGTCACCATGGAATTTTTTCTTTTGAAACCAAATAAAGAGATAAACCATTACGAACCTTCACGTATCACCAGTTTTACCTTGTGAATGGAGAAGCTCTTTCGATTCCTGGCCTAACTCGGAGTGACCATGGTAAGATACGGAACGGCTCAAGGAATGAAGGGGTGCTGGATCGTAAGTTACAGTCACGCTGGTATTTTTCATGCAGTCTAGCATGCACATCTGAAACAAATATTATTTTACAGAAAATAAGAATTGCAAATCTCAAAGAATATGTCTGAAGAGAATCTGATGGATGGGCCTACATGAGTTCGAAAAGACTTTTAACCCGGAAATACGGATTGAAAATGAGAAACTGAGATTTTCCTCAAGGAACTGGAACGAAATTTCAAGTAAGGATCGCTCAATATCCGAATTTTGTTTCTGAACGAAACTGAATATACCATCCTTTAATCGGAAACACGCCATGCACCATGTTGAGCACCCATTTTCCAGATGTCCACATTACAGGTCTTTCAAGCCATGGGGCATCGCCTGTGGAGTAAGAGACATTTCAATGAGGAGGTTCAGATGCGTGCTAAATAGGACGTGCTTTGGAAGTTCATCCACGTTTATAGGACTCTTGAGATGTGCCCGACATTGGGGTCATGTTCTTTTCTAATGGCGCGTATGAAATTTCGAAGTGAAGGCGCAACATCCACAGAGAACGTTTCTTTGAAAACACGTAAGGATTACATAAAATGGATGACAGCTTCATGGTATGGAGTGAACAACACTTTTTTAAAGGGATTTTAAGGAAAGAACCACTGTATTTCATACACGAAGCCATTTTTTTTCTTTTCCTTTCTATAATACGGGCATTTGTGAATCGCTATTCGCTGTGTATCTTACAGAAAACTGGACGAGTTAGTATAAGGTATTATAAAGCAGATCTTCAAGTGCATTCCTGAGCTTGCACTCGTCACAGCTTTGTACCATTACGTTATCTCTCATTCTGATTGCATACGCATCATATGTGTGTATATATAACACACTTATCATATACACATCTACATTACATGCATATAGGCTACATAAAAAATACATGTGTTACATAAAATTTATGCTACTGCATATGAATACGTTCATCTGTAACTGAGGAAATAATTACTTCATTTCTTTCCTTACTATTTGAATTCAATCGGAATCTAATGTAGCCATTTCTTAAGACAAATCCACGCTAATCTACGCTAATCTTCAAAGAATGCATTCTAACATAATCCGGTGTTTCGAAATTGAAGGTTTAACAAACGATAAAGGTTTGAATCATTTCTTGTGTTCGATACAACCAAATCATGCTATTCTCATTCATGGTATGAACTGAACATCTCTGGTTGCTGGACAAGAGTTGGGTTTCATCCAAGAAACCGCCTCCTGCAAGCTATATTTGGTCACTGGGATCAAGAAAAGGGAAGCATCAGACGGCCTAAGTCAGTTCTGCAGTCATCTCTCTAAATCTAAATACAGGGCGGCGCTCTTGATCTGTACTTATGATGATGAAAACGAGCGCTTTAATGTTCGGTAGGAGTTGAATCAAAATTCTCAAGTCATATGCTGAAATTGCTTGGGAGCTCGCAAAGAACAGTGGCGTCAGTGAGAGACCCATCAGACAGGCAGGTGAATGCAAGTCCCCCCACAAATTTTCCTTCAAAGTTGTCTCTATGGATCCTTGAAAGTTCAAGTTCTTAGTTTAAGTCCCTTATGCTCCTTAAAGGTTTCCTTTATCATCACGCTTCCTTTATGGCTCTTGCGAATGTTTTCACGTGCATTTTTCGGCCTAATAAATCCCGAGAATCACAAATTTGTTTCCATTTTTTTCAAGCTTTCCCACGGAAGATTGATTCAGTGGTTCAAAGAATCGGGACAAAGGGCAACAACCAGCAACGAATGCAACGGACTGCAGACGTCCACTCCTATGATGCACAACACCTTATGGAGGGAATGCTAAAAATAAACCACTTTTTCCTACAGGTAAATATCACGGAAGGAACTCGAGAAAGACACTTTTGGGAGTAATCTACACCATTGCTTAGATGCCTGGTTTTCCTTTCCGTGTCCTCGAAAGTTTGTTTAGGAAAGGTCTCTCTTCTAGAAATGCCTTCTTTTTCTCTGTGGTTTTCGACACTTCCCACCATTCTCTCAAGGAAAAGAATTCGCAGAGATTAATGCCAGAGGAATTTTCGCCGTTCGGCCAAGTGACCTACTTGCTAATGATCAGTGGAACTGCACCAGTCTTGAATCCTTCGCTGATGGTTCTAGTTGGAACCATCAGCCCTACAGAGATAGAAAAAAAAAATTTTATGAGTCGAAACTGACTGAAGAAATTCTTCTGCAGGTAACGTAGAGGAATTCCAGAATTCCCTTCTTGCAGCTTCGGACCACTGCCCACAGAAACTATCCGTCATAGCAGTGTCCAGTGAGGATAGAATCTGTGAAACATCTGCAAGTTGAAAGAACCTTTTGAGGGCCTTCCCAGCTTGAACATCATCAGGGGTAAAAATGTTCAGGATGAATGCTGTCCTTCTGTCCAGAAGTACAGCATGACTCTGCCAAGAACTTCGTCAATTCAAAGCTGAGACGTTGCCTCGTGTCCCAAATTTGTGATACTCTCCCCAGTACTATTCGCTTCGAGTGCCTTTGCTGTCTGAGCTGTCTTCCCCCGGGTTGGATAAAAGCGGTGGGGTGAACCTATTGGAGCAACGATCCAGTCACACTTCATCTATGCATTATCACGCGCTTGGTTCAGAGTTTTCACAGATTGTGTCACTTTCCATGTCACCATCGGGATGTTTCCCTTTGGATGAGGTCTCTGGGAGCTGGAGGGCAGTTCACTCGCTTAGGCAACTCCACGGTCTTCTTCAAGATATAGCGGCATGACCATGCGGGTATTCTGCCACAGCCTCCTATGCCTACTTTTCTTGATTACGCCTTTCATGATGGCCGCCACCGGTGTTTTTCCGATGTTTCGCGATTTCGCGCTTCTGATGGCGACACTCGTGAGGAAGAAGTCAATGGTACTTCGCATTCCCGGATTGTATCTGGGAACGTTTCCATCTCCATTGAGCATTCCCGCTAATATGTTCACGTTGGTAGTCCTTTGCGGGTCAAGCTTCAGCGTGGTCCAGTCCCGGAGCAGCGGCGGTCAGGTGAAAGCTGCCTTTCCCTGCTGCCACATGCCTCGCAGAGTTCGTTATCGATGTTCCCAGTCCAGCGTCTTGTTCTGCTCCCACTCAGAATGCCTCCATGGTGAAACAGGAGGAGATCATCCTGAGTGTTTGATGGTAGGTCCCTGTCGAAGACTGTAGTTTCAACCGTTGCAGACTCACCATCCGCGTTCCGTAGCGGTTGGCAGCGATGGCGAGAACATCGCCTTTTTCAGTAGTTGTTCTTCATTGCGTCGCGGATGTTGGCTTTGGTCGCTAGGATCCAGGAGTTGGATGCTTGTCTGAGCGGTCAAGCGTTGCCGCGACAGGATGGATTGCACACCAACGGGCCGCGGTGTGGAACACGTTTGTGGCTCCCCTTTTCCGCTTCCTGCTTTTTGTTTTTTTCCCAATGAGATGCATTAAAGGGTGGACGAAGGACCTCCTCAGAATCTCTCTCTGGGACACAGGAAGGTCCCGAGCCCGCCTAAAGGACTTGTGCGCTCCGTGCTGCGACGGAGGCCTCGGCCTCCTGACTCTGGAGCACCTGGAGTGGCAGCTCCAGTGGAGGACATTTGCCCTAGTGGCGAAGCTTTGGAGTACGAACTGGTACGAGCCTGCACGATATTTGGTTAAGCGAGCCACCGGCTATGAGGGTCTGTCTTCCATCCTGGAGAGGTGGCGCACACGCAACGTGTCCACCCGCAGACTGGAGCGCCAACGACCAAGACCAAAAACTGGATCTCCTGCCGGCCCACGAACGGTAGAGCCTGGTTGCAGGAAACCATCCGCACGTGGGCCATGAACAACGAAGCGAGCATGGAGATGCGGCAGCAACTGCTGCACTCCTTCTACAGCAACCGCTTGCCGTCATCAAGCAACATCCCCCCACATGTGCGTCGGTAGAAAGGACCTCCCTAGCCACGGCGCTTCTCTCCCTCAGAGAGCATCTAGGCAGTAACCAGCTGGCTAAATGGGAGGTCATCAATCAGAAGACTAGACAACTAGGCGGTTGGACCACGAATCAGCTCACGAACGCTGCGACCTCAAGTGCTCCACCGAAAGGACTATTGCGCTGGGATGAGCTGCTGGGAATCCCACAGAAAAATCTCGAGTGGCCCCCAGCGCTGAAGAACCTGTCCTCTCCCCCCCTTAATTGGCAGGAGTTGGCACTTCTGCTGTTGCACTGGGGTCTTCTGTGCAACGCTTGTCACTCCCACTGGACCCGGGGGGCTGTGGATCCCAACCGTTGCAGGCGCGGGGAGCGGGAATCCCAGCTCCTGCACCTGCTGGTAGACTGTGTTGCCCTCCAGCCCTTGTGGTTGCGTTATGCAGCGGCCCTTGGCCCACCGACGAACAATCCCAGGGACGTGATGAAGCGCCTCTTCGTGCGCAATGCCCTTTCTCCTGCCGCATTCCTAGCAGCTCTTTGCTGCCTACTGGGATTGCGGCGGCCGGGAGCAACGCGAGAGGAGGATGGCGCGATAGGGACGGCATCTGCTTCGCCCTGCACTTCCTGTGGACGACAGCAAGATAACCCCACCTGGGGCCTACTCGGATGGAACCTGCTGGCATCCTGGAAAGGATGCAGGGTATGCCCTCCAGCTCCCGTTAATCCCTTCCCTAACCCTCCCAATTTTTCGTATATATGTTTTTGTTTTATTTTTATTTTTGTTTGTCCCTCCACCGCCGAGGGGAACCTCGCCGGCCTGCGTGCTGGCTACTCGGCAGGTTCCGAGCATCTTCGGACAATGTAGGGCTGATGGCCCTACACATGTATGTTTACTTTTTATAATAAACTTCTCGGTGTGACCGGGTGAAACCAACGGGTCGCGAGGAGTTTTACGCTTTCCGTAAGACACGTTTATCGCTCACTGCTGTGTTGGGATCTTTTTTAAGCGCCTCGTGAAAGAGGAGACACTCTTCTTGGACTTCTTTCTTTCTTCGAACCCGGAATTTTCCTTTTCCACTACAATCGCTGGCTCCAGCTCGGGTCGCTCCAATTACAGGTCACCCTTGTTCCTCTTGGCAGCTTCTCCCTCTCTCAGATTCCAGTACCCTTCGAGAACTCTCCTCTCCTTTGTCTCTAGTCGCCTACTGGGTCTGTTGCGGCTTCACCGAGGTCTGCGGAGAGTGGAGGAGGAGGAGGCCGTAAAACGGTGCTCAGATGCCTCGCAGTTACCTTAGAACGTTCTTCGTCGACACATCTCCTCCGATGTGGGAGAACGCACCTCGGAAGTTCGAGGGAGCAAAGGTCAGGATCACCCTTGAAGGGGTCGACAGCCCTCTTCGAGGCAACTCCTAGGAAGCTTCCCACTATTCCACGCACTTGCGGATCCGCGGAAAGATTGTATGTGGAGACCTTGCCCCTGTGTGGGTAGCAGATGCCCTTGGAAGACGTCGGTGGACATCGAAACCCAGAATTTGAACGAATCCCCATGCGCGCGCGTGTTCTCTCGAGTCGGTGGTGGTGGCAGTGGCTGAATGAATGGCAGTGTACTGTGAATCTGTAGGCTGGAGTGAAGAATGGGAAGGAGGAGCTGGATTCTACAACATAAACGATCGTTTTAGGGATCGCATGTAAACATCTTACGCGTGACCTGGATGAACTCATGAATTACCCAATATTTTCTCTATCCATTGAATGACGCCACTCAACAAAGATGATGATCTGGCATCTATCAGTGACACTGTGACTAGAAGAAGGAGAAGCAGTCTGTGAACGGACACTCCAACAGAGCATTCACCGCCGCAGGCTGCTTTCGCAATCCAGCATGGAGCATAAATAATAATAATAATAATCAAAAATTCAATCTACAAAGCGTTACCACTAATGGAAGGAGGAGGGAAGGAAATCCACGCAAAATTGATGCGCGTTTCAGATTCTCCAGTGAGAGAGAAAAAGAAGGATTGACTTTGTGAATTGACCCTGCATGTGTCTTTGTGTGTTAGGACTGATCACTTGGAAGAAGTACGTGAGCTGATCTCGAGATCGTGGAGGAGACACTCCACCATTACGAGTCCCTGGTGAGAGTCCCGAGAGATTCGTGATTTCATCTCCTCGGACTGTAGATGGGTGAAGTCCCTTTGACTCCATCAGTTCGGATGGTTTCTGTGCACCACCTGCACCTTTCTGTTGACCGAGGAGCAAAGAACGCAGCAGCATCCAGTTGCAGAGTCGTTGAGAAAGAGCGCTGCCAGTTCAAGACACAAGAACCGAGAGCTGCCGGAAGCAGCTGTCCTGCGTGAGAAGTTGATCTACTCTTGGGTTGATTCCCAAGAGAAGATGCTGATAGTTCCCGATCGATCAGATCTCGAGTGCAGCGCTCGAATCTCACGGTTTCTCATCTCAGAGGTTCTGCGCCTCCTTGCTCTGCGAACGGCTCACTGAATCTCGGGAAAGGTCTCGTCCTTGACCTTCCGCGATGGCGAGACGCCGGAAGGAGGTGAGCGTCTTCATGAAGGAAGGAACGCTCGTGTGCCAACTCGTGTAATATCCCGGCACGCACGCACCGTGGCGCTTAGAGTCCGCTGAAGTTAGTCAAAGATTCTTCTCTTCCTATTCCTCCCTCTCTCTCCATGGGAACCCCATGGCAACGCATTCCAGAATCCTTGAGCTGCCTTTGCGAAGTCCACGACGCTTTGGGAACGCAGCCAGGAGCAGTGGATCGAGAGAAACTTAGAAGGCACAGGACTCACTCTTGCTTCTTGGAAGCGGAATCGATCCGTACTCCTAGCATCTGCTGCAGAAACATTACGCGGACAATTGCTGATAGTATAGGATTAGAAACAGCCGACTGCGGGCACAAAACCAAAGAAGAAAGGGAAGGAAATAGCACATTCCTCCGCCTTTTCCGCTGACTACCGGAAATGGAAACTCAAAGGGCTTCCGAAACGAATCTGTGCTGCAAAAGTTTTTTCCTCCCAGTCCCCAAGTAGTTGCAGCGAGTGAAAACAACCAAAAGGCAGAAGAAACAGTTAGTACTGGAAAGTGCGGCTCCGTACCAGAGTTCAGTGTCTAGGAAGAGTTTATTTCAGTGGGAAAGCGTCCTGCTTTCGCGCCCGCTCGTGCCTCTCTCAGTTTACGAAGAAACGTCTTTTGGAAGGCTCGTCTCTCACGATCAGTGACGTACTGACCAGAACGCTTTCCGGCTTCCGGCCTTTCTTCAACAGCTCCGCCTGGCCAATGGTGGCAGGCTTTTGGTCCCCGTAAGGTCTTGAAAGAGGTGCGAAATACACTTCCTTGTAGGTATAAAGAAGGTAATTTGCATTCGACAATCTTTCGGAGATGCACTGGTAAACGCCGTAATCTTTTTGCGTGGCATCCCAGATGATGAGAGAACTGGTCACCGTGGCTCCCTGCGTCTTCGTGCTGACACGAGCGCGAGGAGGGAGTGCCTTGTCATACGGACGGAGGGCGTCCTGCGGCGCACGCTGCCAAACGACGTTCTGAAGGGAGAGAGAAAAAAGATGAAATCTGCTGCCACTGCACTCAGGGAACAAGTGAGGTTGGATGCTTTGCCAACAACCCTTGCAACATCTTACAATAGAATCACCACACTAGAGCAGGTCGGAATAAATCCGTGAATTTCAAAGGCACGAACGAGGATTATGCAGGAGGTCGCATCGTAGAGATCACTGGAAACTCAAGATCACGAAAAAAGAAAAAAACAAAAGCATGCGCGGACATGAGAGACACGACGAGAAATAGGGACGTTCGCCTTCTCTCCTTAGAGCACGCGATCGAGATGTCAATGGCTTCACACTGGAGAAGCCAGAAAGTTCAAAGGGGAATCGTGTCAGTACATGGGCAATGCAGAAATCACGACTTCTTTAGCAACCGAATGAGCCCCGGTTCCTAAAATTGCTCGCAACAGCAAAGAACCGAATCATCCATATTTGAAACACGAAGCGCATCTTCGGAAGGAATCTCCATGAAAAGAATCTACACCATCTGGTTATTCGATGCGAGACCCGCTGATTCGTTGTGACCATCCCGGTGCGGACAATGTAGAATATGTACCATCCGATGAGCTTTTCCGACTGTTCTGGATGTTGGTGCGTACCAGAATCCTCTTCGTTTTTGCTTTGTTTTTTTCTCTGCCAGTATGCGAGAGATCTCGGGTTCCCTGAGACACCTCATCGCTCTCCGGATCCCACCAGCAACGCTTGCAGCGGAACCGATTTCCTCTGGAAGAAAAAAGGAGTTTCTTCCAGCGTCTTCTCCGAGTACTCGTAAAAGAAAGCAGCGTCACGCACGGTGACTCGATTTTCGTTCCGGACTGCAGGTTCGAGCGGAGTCCGAAGTCGAAATCCCGTCTTCCGGGATTGGTGGGGTTCACCAGATATCCGCCTGATGCACTTGCTCAACGAGTTTGACCAGATGGTGGTACCCCTTGGCGGTAAAGGTGGAATTTCGTACGCAGGCTGAGCCAGAGGTAGATTTGGGTGGTCTCAGATGTTCGTCGAAATTGTCTTCTCTGATTGCGTTCTGGGTTCATCATCTTCGAATGCGCATCGCGCTTGCATGAGCTCGGATACTTGGAGCCCTACGGTCCACATCCTGTGTAGATACCTACCGCTGTGCTTGCTTGTCTTTCCGAATGAGAATGCCTCGGTGCACACCATTGTGGATGTTGCTGAGATCTAGAAAACGGTTGCACAACCGCACGGTCGAAGACTTCCAGAATCAGCATCACAGACCGACTTGGTCTTCTCCAGAAAACCGTTCTCCGTGAGTCTGGCCCAGGCGCCGAAACTCTGCTTGAAGTTCACCATCACCTTGACGGGACTCGCTGCCTGTGCCATTTATCTTTACCGTAAAAGTCGCCGAATGACAGTGAATTCTCAGATTCCGTTATGAGTTTCGACGGCTCAAGCTCAGTCTCAGAAAGATTCTCAAATGAAGATCCTCAGGCTCTGTTTGCGATATAAGATTCTCCCTGCTCTCGGGAGAGCCGAGAATTTCGCGCCGAGAGCCAGTGTAGTTTTGTCTCAAAGTCTTGTATCTGCAGCTGCATCATTTTTGACTCTCCGTGCACTTCTAGGAAGGAATGGTGCTTACCAGAATAGGACCTTCAAACTGGCAGCTGAGCTCCGCCACAGTTGAACTTCCCTGTGAAGACACTCGAAAGCTTCCTTTGCCAACGTAGATAGGATTCTGTGCGATGTATTGCTGTATACTGTTGTACGGATAGAAAGGCAGCTGATGTCCATTATAAAAATAGGGGTCCATGAACAGTTTGGTTTGACGGAAATTGAGAGGGATGAAGTAATAGGAATGCACGGAGCACGCAACAGTGCTAATGATGAGCAGCACGAAGATAAACTCGCTCATGATGGAAAAGGTAAGCAAATGTCTCTTTGCGAGAATGTCCTCTCAGCTAGAGTGAGCAAAAACTGTTCCCGTTCTTACCGGTGACCTGGAAAGCAAAACGTACATCAACAAGAAACGAGTGGCGGGCCTCGAACCAAAAAGCCGGAGGGTCACCATGGGAGGTAATTTGACAGAAAACCCCCTAAACTTCGCAAAGAGAATCGTACTCAAGAGGGTTTGTTTCCGTTTGCACCCATCAGATGGAAAGGAACCACTGACCATAGCCTCGTACCAGATTCACTACAGGGCATTGTTTTAGGTACGCCCAGGGTCACCAAACTCTGAGCAAGCTGTTCTTTTTTTCGTTTATTCTTAGGTATGAGGGAGCAGTAATGATTATTGCCATCATCTTTCCGCCTCATTTGAACTTTTCGAGTTCTGATTCTTCTATCCTTCTTGTCCCTCTCCCCACATGCCCTTGAGACTAGAAATAACCTGCTCTTGAAACAGTTTCAAACAGAGACTAATGATTCGATCGTGATGCGAGGGTCGAATCGAGTTCACACACGTCATAGGAGGCTCCATTCGATATGAAAATGTCATTTCGATGATTCCTGAAGCGTTTCGGAGACAAACTGCTGGCATCGGGTGCCTGGAAAGGACCAGCAGGAGAACTCCCGGCTCAAAGATTCTTGGTAGCTCTCGAAAGCCGAAGGGGTATCCAGAATGACCCACACAGAGAAGGTACCAAGTTCACCCTTCCTCTATGCTAAGAATCGCGTTCCCTGTTTCATTTCTTCATCCAATTCTGCCGAGGTACGTGGCGAGCGTTCGAAATCCGGATGACTCATTTTCCCGCTCAGATGCCTCTTGCATTCCTGACCCACATGCATGTGATGCATGTGAGATGTGCATTCTCGATACATAGTTGCAGTTTTGTAACTGAAACTTGAAATTTCCTGCATTTCGCCCCCCATCATGCACAACATCTCCCACGCTTTCCAGACGAGGGAAATCCTTCTTCGCTGTTATTATTCCCTTTCAGCTTTTTGTTGGGGGCTCGCTGAGTACTTCAAGAACCATTGGTCCACGCAGCTCTTTGAGACTGTTCCCCATCCCACCCGAGGGTACGTGTTAATTCTTCAAGATACCGGGAGGGGACCGCCTCATACACCTGGGGAGGCATCCCCGAAGGGAACCTACTAACCCTGGTTGTCTCCGAAGGGAACCCGGAAGAGGGTACTCCTTCTTTACTTTCTTCGAAGGGACCCCCAAAGGGATCCGCTCCACGTTTTCTTCTCCGAAGGGAACCCGAAAGGGAACCGCTCCTGTTTACTCATCTGAAGAGAACCCCGAAGGGACGCTTCCGAAATTCAGAAGGGCGCTCTCCCCGAAGCAAGCGGCACGCTTCTCTGGAACTCTAGAGATGTGGCGACACACCTACTCTACGGAGGGTCTCCCTCAAAGGGGGGTCCCTCTCCTATGCACAACCGGAGGGGAATTCCCACTCCTTGACTCCTGGAAGGGACCCGGAGGTCGACTTCCATTGTTTGGGACCTCGTCGGAGGCATACAGTTTGAACCACTACTGGGCGCCGCCCCCGGAAGTAGGCCGAGCAGCGTTATCCCGCGGGTCTCCGACTCGAACCCACGACGCGCACAAACTCTTTGCGTCCATTCTTGCCGAGTATTCGAACCCGCAACGCCGGGAGCCACACGAAGAGATCACCGTAACCACATGGCCTCCGACGCGGGCCAATTGTCTCTTCACTGCGTCCATCCGTGCGAGTTACTGAGTCAGCTTGGGTCGTCCGACGGGTAGATAGCCAGGATTCCTTAGCTGCTGCTCTTCTCAGCAGGTCTGCACCTTCATTCTGCGATGCATGACTTTTCATCGTTCACACGATTTTCACACAATTTCGAAAAACCGAATTGTCCTTGCGGATGGAATTGCACGGGAACGTTTTTCCAAGTGGAATGTCTCGTAAAAATTCACATATCTCGAGTTTGCAGCTGATGGATCTTGCCAAAAAAAAAAAAAAAAATGGTTTATATGCAGGATAAAACGAATCATAGTAATTGATGGGGTTGCGCCTCTGACTTCTCAACATTGTTCTATTTAACTACGGAGAGATGTATTCTGAGATCTCGGGGTAAAGTCAAGGAGAAACATGAATGCTTTACTTAAGGGTCATGCCTGATTGCTGAGAAAGGCTTTCGAGGAATGGCTCAACTACTTTCCCAAAACAGTAGCGTTTGCAAGCACTCCAGCGCATAATTATTTTTTCCACCTGAAAGGTAGGTAAATATTCCAGATTTGTGCAACAGGAGATGTAGTAAAGGCTTTATACGTCATAGGATGCAAAACACACACACACAAAAACATGAGATTTCGAGATACTGGAAGCTGAGAAAACTTCTCTTCTCAAAAAGGGAGAAGGCAACTATTTTTTTCGATTCATGGAAATTAGTTTATTTTTGAGAGTCAGTAACTAATTTCCGCCATTGGTTAGGACTTCAGAAAACATTAGGAACGGAACATGATGCTGCAATTCCTACTTCGTCCAAATTTTGGAGAATACTTGAAGAACATTTTAGGAAAAAAAAAAGATCGAAAAATTGGAACCAGCAACACGTAGAAATAGCTAAAGAGATAATCCATGAAAGCTTCATCTTTAACTTCCTGCAGATAGCTATGGGCAGCTTTTCTGGAAAAAAAATTAATTCTTTCTTATTTCTCAGTATAAACATGAATTGTGTTTGTACGAACACCCAGACAGGTGAGCTATACATATGTACATAGCTAGTACTTTTCAAGAACACGCTGCTTTCTTAATGTGGTCTTTCTGTAGGATATTTGAAAAAAATGCCCCAACTCTCGTTCAGCTTTTCATAGGAGACTCGGCATCCTGGTTTCACCGATTTGGATGCTGCTTCTCTTGTGCTATCGACATTTGGTCCGCTGCACATACGGCAGCTATTTCAATCAATTTTTTCATAAAACGGTTTCCGGCTTCAGTATTTCAAGCCATCCAATTGTGGAAACACTTCGCGATTTCCGTTTGAAGGTAACTTGCCCTCTAAAGAATTGCAGTCCTCAACACGAAAATCGCACTGGAAACCTGGATTGGAAATAGTGGTCTTGGAAGAAAGGAATATGACAGCAGGAATAATTATGCGTCTGTGGTGAATGGATGTGGATTCTTGTAGACCTTGTCGATTTCGTTCCGAAAGCAGGATTTGATGACGTAGCCGCTCGAGGTTTCAAAGGATAGTCAGGGAGACAAGATTTGAATACAGAAGGACTGATGGAATTGGCATCCTAATCTAAAGTGAGCAAAGAATGGTGATACAGAAACAGGCTCAAGTATTCTAGATTTCACTTTGACAAGTATGGAAGGAGAATTGGCCAACAAGTTGGAACTGTTATTCTCTAGCATGGAAAGTGAGCAATTCAGAAAGAATAGCCAAAATGTTTAGGTTCATACAAGAAATCTGGAGATAGCTGAACAGGTTCTTTAAATTATATACTGTTAAATCTATGCTATGTTATATTATACTCTACTATTAGGGAATCTGCGAAACAAGATGCAGCCAGAGATTCAAGAAGTGAAGTTGCACAACGAATGGGACAAAACATTCTAGACGGGATGTACCGACAGAGATGAAGAAAAGATTTTTCGTTCCATTTTTTATGATGCTACCTGGTACTAACTTGGGTTGTTACGAAAATTTTTCATTTTTTTGCTGAATTTATTTTCTGTAAATTTGCATATATGAAAAAAAGGGTTATTGGAGATGCTAAGTATTTTTTCCTGAAACGCAGCCTCCCGGTTAAGAGCTTCGAATCTCTAATCACATGATGTATGTTCACGGAATCAACGTTCCGTGTTATTGCACCACTTTTCTTCTCTCGTCGCTTCACACGAGAGCGGAGGATCTCCATGATCCCTACTCGCCACTCTTCGTAACCTTTCCTTTCTCCAGCTTCCCTGATGCACACCACCTCATGATTGCACTTGTTTGCACGGAGCTCCTGCCAACCACTTCCGTTGGATCGAAGCTTGCTGAATCTGGTATGGTTTCTTACCATGACCTATGCAGACATGGGTCATGATGACATTTTTCCGTCCCATGCTAAGTCTTTAGCTACGCAAAGTTGCCCGAATCCTAACTTGAGAGAATCGGAAAATAATTCTGTGCTAAGGGTTTCAGTCTTTTAAACCGAAGAACTGAAACAAGGTCGCAAAGAACCGTAGTCTCCTTGATTTTGATTTCATTGTGTATTTTTCATTTAGCAGCTTTTAATTTCCGTGGTGTATTTTCAAGTGTTTAGCTGTTCTTTCCACTGTTTTTTTTTAATGACCTCAATGCAAGCATTTTCAACTTGCTTTTCTCGGTTGCTATGGAGTGCCTAGCACTGCGCCGGCAACTTTTACGGTGATGTTATTTGACAAAGACATCAATCAGAAAGATTATTTTCTTGCATTTCAAGTCTGCACATATCTTAATTACCGGTTATCAGGAATCAAACACCTTGATGCCCCTTCGGTATGTAGAAGAAGCTCATTTAAGGGTCTAGTCGTATGGAGAATACGGGTCGCCCTATTCGTTTAACCCAAAAAATATCAATCGCCGAAATAGGGACTGCTTACATCTCTTCTCGTCCCAGGGGTATTCACAGATAAAAAAAGAAAAAAGAAAAAAACGAGTCGCAAATTCATCCTTAAAGCTGAGGATCTAATTTTGAGATTTTTGAGCCTGATGGAAGTGCTGTATGAGTCATACGTGTTTCCCCCCCCCCTCCCTGGTATCAATCCTTATCGTGTGTTCTCAGCAAGAAGCGACTAGTCATCTTCTTTCATTTCGAATCAATGTGCCAGACGAGACCAGTTTCCTAAGGCTGCACTGACGACGTCATGTCACCCTGGAGGATTTCTCTACCCTAAGCAAGATCTCCATGCTGATTCTAAACTGGGGATTTTATGAAGAAATGGTTTCCTAAATTTGTCGTTTCAGTGGGGGGAATGAATGTTCGATCGATTTTAATGGGCCACGTATAAAGATGCGTTTGTTGTCTTCATCTGATTGCAAATCAAAGAATTCCAGGTCAAAGAGAGAAAAATCTCTGGCTCAAGATACGATGCTTTTTCAATGACAATAAGCTACACTTTTGTGTATCAAGACTGAAACCCACGCTTTGAATAACTCCTTTCCTCGTTGAAAAACAAAATCCAGGAAGGGTTCAGGAGAAGGGAGGGAGTCCGTTCCTCTCAAGCCTGGGGAGGGGGATCCCCAAAGGGAAACAGACCTCCACCCTCGTTGTCTCTGAAGAGAACCGCTCTTGTTCACTCCTCTGAAGAGAACCCCGAAGGGATGCTTCTGAAATTTCTCTGGAAGGTGGTTTCCGAAGGGATCGGCACGCTTCTCTGCACTCTCTGGAGAAGTGGGGATACACCTACTCCATGGAGGGTTCCCCGGGAATGGGAAGTCCGTTCTTTGCACAACCTGAGGGTGACCCCCTCTCCTTCATTCTGATTCCTGGAAGGACCCCGGAGGCTCGACTCCCATTGTCCCGGCCACTCATTGGAGGCATCTGGTTCGAACCGCTACCGGTGCCGCACCCGAATGAATAGAGGCCAACCAGCGTCATCTTGCAGGAGGAATTCGAACCCGCGACGCGCACCCCCATCTCTCGGCGCCGATCCTTGCCGAGTATTCCAACCTGCGACGCTTGGTGCTATGCGCGGAGACCGTAACCACATGGCCTCTGACGCGGGCCATTGAAAAACAAAAAATAAAATATACCAAGAAAAGAAAAACAAGAAGAACAGCAGCATTTAAAAACGAAACAACAAACCTCAACTTATTAGAGACCGCATCCTGCAACGCAGATTCCAAAATATCCAACAGCTAACATTTGTTTACAACTGACCATCCCTCTAGTAAGGTATCATATCGTTTTAAAAAGCATTCCCTTGTAACATCTGGAGATAATCGTTGATGTTATTAGAAGATGCACGTATACTACAGCAACCCGTTGCATATTTTTTCGCATATGTGTGCTACATCATTTCCATGTATTGCACTGTATAGGATTACCTAACGGGTCATCTTTCCGGAAATAGATGTGCAACAACGATAGACTGCTTGGTTCTGGAGATGAGACCGCCAGTTGCACACCAACGCCAAAGACATTTGACACATGTTCATTCATCAAAGAAACGAAGACGTGTGTCACTTTCACTCAAACAACACCAGTATACTGCTGATTCTCGATTCTTCTCGAAGGAAGACGATTTTCTAACGGAAGTACCGTTTCTATCCAATTTTGCCCCGAGCATGAGAAAAAACAAAAAAAAGCCCTCCTTCTCGAGCTTTGCTACTCTCCTCTTTGGGTGCTTTGTACTTATTCTAAAATCACTTTTTTTTTCTTCCCCCAAAACACAGCAGCTCAAAAGACTCACCTCCTATGACAGAAGTTTTTCGAGGAAATCTTCTTCCTCCTTTTTTTCTTTTTTTTTTTCTTTTTGATATTTCGTTCCTCTTACTTATTCATTTCAAGTCGTCCTTTAGTGTCCTGCCATCAAAAGAAGCACACATTGAAGAATACAAACGTCAATCCTCTCGGGATTTGCGCTCACAGTACGAAAGATATCCTTTTCTGAAGATGCGCTGGTGCGATCCTCTTCGTGAAGGACAGCACGATATTACAAGACATTTACTCTGCCTTCAGTACTGCTGATGTGATTGCTGAAGAATCGTAAACGATGCCTTGCGACTACCCGGCACTACCGTTGCAAATGTTCAGGCCGAAGGAAAAAAAAGAGAGACGGAAAAAAAAAAAAAAAAAAAAACACAGAGATCATGAGGGGGAATGAACTCTGAGATCTCAGCACAAACCAAAACGCCTAGATCGCAGATTAAAATGGTGTTTCCGGCAATCTTGATTAGTCTTCTGGAATCATAACGGAACTTACCTCATATTTTCGATGTCCTCTTGCAGTTCATTCTTGAGCGGCAGTGGGACGGTTAATATCATCGATCCCATGCAATTAGAGGCCTCGCTTTCACTCACTTGAAGGCAAATCCTTCAAGGATTTCGGTTTTTAAAAACTTGGAGTGATCATTTGCCAAAATTCATTATCAGACGTCATCAAGCAAGGAAGAAAGAAAATATTTGATGAGTGATCTTCTGCATAATTTATAACTTTATATATAACTAAAGTTCTACTAAATTACTTCACCTAACGTCTTACATAAATTTTTAGTGAATATAATGTATGCATCCCAATTGATTGAGTCATTTTAAATGGTTATTTTACATTGTAGTAAATCCTCCGCTCGAGGCATGTCTTCATGCTGATGAAACGCAGTCTAGTTTTTCATAGCAAAGCAAGAGAGAAAGATTGATAAAGATTTGCATAGTGTACTTTGAGTAGCCATTCTCTTAGTAGACTTACAATCTCATCTGTATTAAATTCGTTGTGAATTCCAAAATAGAAAAATATTTATACCAGAATTATGGAATGTGAAAGCAAAAATTCCAAAGTATACTCATAGAAATCTATAGAGATAGGTAAAAACTAAACACCCCTCACAAGTCCTCTCACAAGAATCGATGAATTCTGGATATATCGTCAAGGCTTTATATGTGAATCAGTAGACCTTTCTACACATACACACATTTTTAGATTGAAAAAATGACTACTGAGCATGAGACTTCAACTGTTTATCGAGATATCAACATATTTGCTGTCAATTCGATTTATTCATTCCTTTACATTACAGTTCCTCCACCAATTTTCTTGGCATCTGGTAAACCATTTGTGTTGTAATGTGAGGCTATCAGACAATACTTTAGATTAGCTAGACATTCGATCCAAAACAAATGTGATGATAAGCTTGCAATATTCGAACCTCTAACTTACGGACTTCTGATCCTGTCACGATGTTTGAAAGTTCAATCAGAATTCAATTTACTACGGTCAGTGAAGTTACGAATTTCGAATATTCATATCTTAAACCTAATAAAGCAATTTATTTACTTGTCATTGCTAAAATGTTAATGAGCTTCCCCTTATAATCGTGGTAATAGAGAATAATTCTCAGTCATGCCATCTCAATGTCAATTTGAATCTTTTGTTCGTTATTACTCTTCTTCCTTGAAGACGTATGGATTTAGCTATTTTTATGCTTGTGCTTTCCAATCGGTCCTCCTTGTGAGTTCTCGGATTGAGGATTATTGTGATTTCTCTTGATACCAAAAATGCCAAACCATTGGCAATCTTTGGAGCCAATTTTTGGAAAATTACTCTCGTCTTTATGGTGTAGCATCTTTTATCATTTTTCGCTGTTCACTCTATGAATTTTTCTCTCTATCCTGGAAACTCGATGTCCTTTATGTGTTTTCGAATCTTTTGCAACCATCCAGTATTCTTTTTCAGTTACCCCCCCACACACACACACAAGTCCGTCGTGTGAGAATGCAATTTTTCCAACCCACCAAGCAGACGAGCCTGCCTGTGCTCGCATCCGTCGAGCGACCGCACCGACCGCTGGATTTCTCTCGCCTCGAAAACATCCCTGGAACCAGAATCCTGTAGCAAAACGATGCTAATCCAGAGTGATGCCGGTTCACAGGAAATTAACCGCTGCAGCACGTCGGCAAAGGAAACGCGAGCACTGCCGGCGGTTTCACAACCTTTGGGAAGAGTTGCACCTTTGGGCTAAACTGCCTCTTGAGTCTGAGCACCGTTAGAGCTCCCGAGGGCTAGAGGAAGCAGCAGCATCCCTGGTGAGGTGTGTGTTGTTGTTATACCACCAGTGCGATGTTCTTCCGGGAGAGCTGTGGGAATTCCCTCGTGAAATTTATCTCCTTATCAGACTCTAAGCAAAATACAGAGAGCCTAGGACACACAGACGTTCCACGCTTTTCCGTGTATAATATGAATGCCCTTTCGGCACAAAACGGGAAATAAACGTAGATCCCTCAAGCTTCAGGAACCCCGTAAATAATTCAAATACGTTATTGGGTCTGAACACGTCCTGAAGAAGCAAGTTACGTGCATATGCTAAAACAATTAGTAGGAATATTATGTAATGTTGGTACTTATGCATGTTTTACGTAAGCATCCATGAGTACCACAGGCAAGTGCTATCCCAGATTCACACTTTTCTTGTTTGAAATGCAGTCTCTAAATTAAATGACGTTGATTATAAGTAAGTACATCCACAACTGTGAATTCAGTAGGAGATCTTGCAATGGATTCTAATGATCAGTTCAACATAGATGTGCTATATGAATCATTAGAAAATTGCTTAGCAGAAAGAAGCCTCCGATTGGATCCCTATTTACATGCATTTAAGGAGTTATGCAAGTAAATCAGTGTTTTAATAACTGCTTAATAAAACATTGATAATGTAGTGTGTTAATAAGGCTACAAAGTCTACTCATGCACATTTTCAACACAAATGAGTTATGAGTTTCAAAGTTCAAAAAAATGCTTTAATGTTACCTTATGAATTTTCTTGTGAATTTAGTGTTTGTTTTTAATTCTAAACTTTTAATTTAGAATTCAAATTTTAAGAAATTTTCAATTTGTGTGTTTCTCATCATTACTTTCTTTAGATTTTGTAGATTACTGGGTAAATTATTTACTTTTGTCAGCCACGATATTGAAGACAAAATTATGCAACTTAATCGTTATTGTAGTGGTGAACAATCTAAGCATTATAAAACTTGCCTATCCATGCTTGCATACGAAAAAAATTCAGGATTGTTGTATGACACACACTTTGTTTCAGGTTCACAAATAATCATACGCTTACACAGAGCTTTAGGTAAGCTCTAGCTACTGAAAATTTATCATATTTTTAAATATTCACTTGAACTGCCCTTTATAAGCATGCTTTTATTAAAGAAACATTGAATGTAAGAACTTTATATATCTATGTTTTTAATCACATCACATAGTGATGTTCTCAGTTTTTAATTATTTCTTAGAATACTGAAATATTCATGTATTTGTAAGATGGTAGTTTCAGACTGATTCATTTTCTTAAATATTTTAGTTTCATCAATCAGTTTAATTTATATAAATTTCTAAAAAACTGCATTCTTAAAAGTGTTCGCAATAGAAAAGAATAAGTTGCATTTTTCTACAGAGTTTTTAGATAAATTCCTCACTAAGCTTATTGATTTGAAGATGGGAGATAAAATGGGAAATATCTGTAAAGAATCCTACAATGATTCATTAGCAAAGTATCATTCATGGTTAGTCAGGAAAGCAGTCCTTATGGCTATACCTTTTTTACCAACAAAGCAAGAATTAGCAAATCGTATTTGTGGTGCTTGTCATCAAATGCAGCAGCATATACTGGAAGTTCTTCCCAAGGTTGTTCATGCTGCCAAGCAAGTGTACAGTCAGACTAAGCAGATATTCAAAGATAGTGATTGTATGGACTTATTGTAAATGGTTTCATTTTCAATTATTATTCATAATTGCATGAAGAATACTTTATTCTTGTATGAGTGTTTGTGCATATAATGTTTGGAACATGCAATGGATTAAATATAATGATTATCTTGCTAAGTATGCTGGTTTTATCTGGATAAATGGATCTTTAAGAATTCCACATAATAGTTTGTATACTTATATGAAAGTTGTAAATTTTTTGGTTATATAACTGGACATTTAGTTTTGTTTAATTCAAAACCACTTACCATGTAAAGTATTTTCTAGAAAAAGTAGCTTTGTATTTTCCAGCATGCTTTTTCATCCATTATGTGATTCAGAAGCCTGATGAAACATGCTGCTGTTTTAATTTTTCGTTAATTTTAAAGTGAAGTAATGAGACCCATTTAAATAAAATAGCTTTGAAAACTATTTTTTTTGAATGGTATGAATTTGGTTTCCTTTAACAAAAGAGGTTGATTGGACCACTATAATAATTTACAAAACAATTCACTGTCAATTCTACTGATTGTTATGGTCTTCCAGTGATTTAAACTCATGCTGCTATTCATACTGATACTTATGCTTAATTTTACTCATACTGTGAGTAGAATTCAAAATATGTGTATGTTGATTCTAACAGCATACATGAGTTTATACCACTGCTTTTCATGCAGTTCTTAGGTGTTTTTATTTTGATTGTTTTTCCAGTATTCACTAACTTAGTAAATAAGTACGAACAGACAGTTAAATTTCTCTTCTCAGTTCAGTTGCCAAGATACTTGTTATCATTCATAAATTAACAGATTCTTCCATGCAGATGTGTTTTGTATACTTTCAGTGTCCTGTTTGATTGGTTTTTAAGTACTAAAAGTTAATCTAGAATTAATGTAAAGGATAAACTTTGAAGGCTAGTTTTCAATTGATATCGTTATCAGAATTTTTGTTCTCAAATCTTCAGATTGCGATAAAAAGTTATCCATAATTTTTATTCCATAATTTATTTTTATCCATAATTTTTATTCCATAATTTATTTTTCTTGAGCTCTAATTTCTTCTACAATTATAGATTCATTGAAATTAATCATACTTATTTCCTGTTATTCTTCATCAGTGTCCTTAGAAAGCAAACTTGAGAAGCTATTGGAATTTTTTATGGGTTTCTTTCTTAGGGAATTTTTCATGTTTAATTTGCTATAAAGCATTCAGTAGTAGTAATTTATAATCTCATGTTTTATGTGAATCTTAACAGTGGCTTCTCCTTTGTTGGTTAGCTATATTTTCTTTGTTTTTTTTTTTTTTTTCACTTTACATCTGCATTGTAAGTATTCCTTTTCTTATTTGTTGACTTTAGTGATTTAAATGGCCTGTGTACTTGTTTTCAATTCTTCAGCTACACTTGCAGTGTCTGTGTTCATTTTATTCTTTTCAGAGGAACGTGAAAACTGGTTATGCTCTTTTATTTGTACCTTTAATGATTCTAAGTGTCAGGTAAAAATCTGGGATTTTCATGATATTAATGTGAAGATCTGCTAGAGGATTCTCATTCCCTTGTGATTTGGCTGATTAGCCATATTCTTAAATTTTGTGGTCACAGCTGTATACTAATATTAATGCAATTTTAATCAAATTCAGGATACGAATTACATAATCCATTCTGCATCCGTAAATACATTCCCATTTTTTCAGAAGGCTGCTTTTATTATTGTAAAACTTTTTTTCCAAAGACATCATTTTTCTGGAAATTTAAAGAAGCATAAATGTAAATTTAAATGTCCAAAAGAACAAGTTTTGGGGTGAGATATTTACCTACTTGCTACATGTTGACTGGTCCTTTGCAAGTTAAAGTTCTCCTTTTTCATTTTATTAATCATAAAAGTAGTTTATAAGCAGTTTGAAACATGAAATCTGTGGTATGAAAGATTGAATGTCAGAAACTTGATTTAATTTCTGATCCTGAAGCTTATCCTTTCATGCCATTTTTTGTTTCATTTGATTTGATATAGACGATTTCCAAATGGCATTTCTGCCAATTGGCGATCTCTCATCTCTGAGGAACTTCTGGAATGCCTCAACTAAATTCAAAGCCAGAATCTTCATGTTTTTTTCTTTACTTTCTGTAGCTTTTCAAAATTCAACTTAAGTACTTTTTTCAGAAGACCATTTTGAAGTTCAACATTACCCAAGTAACTGAGTAAATCAAGACTAGGGCGACATTCACGTAACAAAGTACTTAAAAAAATTGACTCTTTATCCCTGGCAATACTAACAACTTTGTTCATTGCAGTGGTATATGCATTGAAACCTAGTTTATGTGAAAATAGTAGTTATGGTATTCATGTTTGTGTGCATGTATGTCTGTCTAATATGTTAACGGTATTTTTTGCCCTATAAACAGTAATGAAATCTAGTTATTAAAATGAACATTGTTTCCTCCGTTTTTCGTTCCCTCCGGGAGTTTATGAAGTGCGTTGTTTAGTGAAAACCTACAGAAAGCTAGTCGTGAGTTTTAAAATGGAATAAATGGTTTTGAATTAAATTAGAAATGCTACTTTACTCCATAGAAAATCACTAAGTTAAAATTAGGTTGAAATGTTTGGTCATTTTCCGTGAAGACGATATGATTTTTTTATGTTGTAAGGTCCACGGTGTTGTTTAAAAGAGTTGTGAATAATCGAGGAATTGATTTAAAATTTAATTACTATTGCGATGATGAAAACGGCCGTGTCCCCTCTGTTAGTTATGCACCAGTTAATGGGGTGTAGACATTGCAGACATGTACATCACGCCTCATTGAAGTTCCTCATAAACACGGTGCCAAAGGTGGCAGAATTTCAACTTTAGAGTTTGCAATTTGTTAAACTCAAGTTCGTGTGAGGATCTGTTTTCTAACGGCGCCGAAGCAGCTCTTATAGCATCAGAATTCTAAGCTGTTGGCTTGTGAAATTTGATTTTTCTATTTACTTGCAGTTCAGGGTGATTTTTTTTCTTTTCCTTTCAATGGAGACCCCTTTCGAACTTAAAATACGTAAGTAGAACAAATATATAAACAGTATTTTTTATATTAATAATCTAATGGTAAGTGTATGTCTCTAATGATATGCAATAGAAAAGTAACAAGCCAAAGCGAATGTTTGCTGCGAACAACGTTTACTGTGAATGAAAGTCTGAGATGGATAGAGAAAAGTTCATGGTTCTTTTTGTTTACTGATGATGAAATGCGTGAATACGAAAGGGAATCTAGATTCAATTTCATAAAGTTTTCCAGAATCTTTTAGTGTATTCTAAAAGAGCTACATTATCCTGTTTCTACCTTCTATGTTCACACAAGCAGTTTGTGTTTTCCACTCATGCCCTTACGTGTGCATGGAGCTGGACTGCAAAACAGTTGCATGATACAGTTTGTATGAACAGTGGTACAGTGAGACAGTATGAACATTGTGGTGTTCATAATCTGAAATTAAACTTGCCTGTTTCCTCTGGCATTTCCTCTAGCATAGGGTTTCATATATGCATGGGCATAGTCCATTTTTGTCTTCAATCAAAGTTTGCTCTAAATCAGCTAGTGATGGGAACGGCGAAGACAACAAGGCAAGAGAAAAAGCTTATCAGACGAATGGACTTTGCAATGCTTTTTCAAATTTCCTCAAAAAATGAGCGTTATGGATGTCAAATTGATCGACAAACGCTGCAATTAGCAAGGAGTGCCAAACTTGTAGATTACTTCCGGAACCGTGGCTGTAATACTTTTCGCAATACTGAAATACCTATGAGTGCAAACAGCATCTCATTTCCTTAGTACAAGTATCACAATAATGGTAAAGACAGCTATTCCTTTGCTTAGGAAGCATGTATCTTAAACCGCATGCTAATCATTCAATTTCAAATCAAGTTCTAAAAAGGAACCATCAGGAACATTCTTGTAAGGAAGTGTGAAGATTTTCCTGGCGTTGATGCAAAGCGAGGAATAGGCAACAGACCATTGATGACCCTTCACCATTCAAAGCTTACGAATGCTAAGAAACCTTGCATGAATTTACGTTATTTACAAGAAGGTACATGATAGCGAAAGGTATTTCTAAATCTTAGACGACTTGAGCAATGTCCAATTTGAAACATGACAAGTATAAAAAAAAAAAAAAAAAAAAAAAAGCATTTGCAGTACCTCAGTTTTTGCTGTCAGTCGAAAAGAGGCCCGTTGGGTATGAGTATTTGAATGTGTGACGGGATCAAAGCGAATATACGGAGGTATTCATGCTTTTGCAGTGGCATCAATGGGATTTTCGCAATTCAGCGGCAAAGACAATGGAAATGGAATTGAAAAGATAATTAATAGAACATGCGAAAACACTTTCGATCTCCATCCCGCTTAGATGTGGAACATCGTAGTAGGAACTGAAGTAGAAAAAATTTCACAGAGTCCGTTCCCCCCTGTAGATGCGCGTTGTTGCTTCTGTCCTTTGAAGAATCTTTGGAATACCTCTTCTCTGTTCCTGAAAGTGAACTTTCACTTGAAGAGTGTTGAACATCTCTTGAATCGCGCAAAATCTGTACATGTACTAAACTTCTGGAGATGTGTCATGGAATCCGAGTTTAGAACAGCGGGAGTTTAAAACTATATTTGTTTTGTCATTCATAAGAATCACGGTTTTCATGTTGTGGTTATTACATGTTGTGAATCCAATATTCCCAAGCTGGAAGATGCAAATGACACCGTTTGTCACTCGGTTTATATGTCAGTTTTCAATAAAGAAAAACAGTTTTGTAATTTTTTTTTTGTTGTTGCTGTTATTGCAACTTTCAGATTCTTTCCAGTTGAATTTTGTGCATGCTGTTAGCAAATCCCAATGCATGAGTACCTTCGACATGATCTGATGTATCGTGATGTGTTTTCTCAAATATTTTAGTGGCTTTCCAACAAATTTCATGATTTACAGAATTATTTTGAAGACGGGGCTTTTCTCTGTTCCCGCCCATAGAGTCCAGGTGGCACGTAATCCTGTTTTTCTGACCCTTTCGATATCCTTTCTGTCCACTTGGCATTCGGTTCGTACTTGCCTTGTTCGTACTTCCAAGAAGCCCTAAGGCTTGGAAGGTCAACATTCATTTGTCCAATTCTTAACCATGCTCCATCGTTGCCCCTACCGTGTTATTTTTATTTCATTCTCTAATTGTGTGCACCTTGTGTTTCATGTCTCTTAAAACTTCCTTTTTTTACTTGAGTGACTCGTAGAAAATTTCGACTCCAGCTGAAAGGTGGTGCTTCACGGTGCAGAAATTTCTTTGTCTTTGTAGAGGTCCTTATTTGGAACAAAAATGTTTCTACGAATCATTAGATAACCTTTTTGTTTTTGGTAAAATCTTCTGTACGATTTTTTCAGTTGCTTCGTAGCATGCTAAAACTTAATCACATGGAAAAAATCACCCTGTGTACGTTAACTGAGTTCTTTTGAGTCTAGGAATAACAAGACAGTTTTCTCAATCATACAAAAGTTTCTCTCTTAGTTTGATGCTTAAGCGTGTTTTAAACGGTTCGGAAAAATATCTCCAGAAGAAAAAAAGTACATCCTCTGAAAGTTTTTTTTTTTTTTTTTCCCGGAAAGGTGAGCGGTGCGTATCCTAGAATGAAACTGTTGAGCCACAACAGTCTTTCAACTGTTCTATGTAGCTTTCTTAGAAGCTGCACCAATAGAACGAATACCGCAATCGCACTTATTGCAAAGAGTGTGTCTGTCCAGTAGGATATTCGACATTCTGCATGACGTGCGATACATTTCGTTCAAGCCGGTCAATTTGGATCATTATGGTACAGTGGAGACTGCATTTCGGAGTGGAATTCGACGGAGAGTCAGGCGGAATGTCTGCCCCCAAAGTGCCGCGGAAAAAGGACATTTGTTTGTTTTTCCGTTATCTCGCAAAAATACCAACCGGGAAATGGAGTGGAAAATCAAATTTGCATGGCGACTGGGTCGGGTCAGGTTTAGCCGAAGGACGTGCTTCACTGATGAGCGTGTCGATTCGCCCAACTTTTGCAAACATGTACTTTCTTCTAAGTTGTCGGAAGTTCTCAAAGATTCCCACATCCCTCCGCGAGTTGTGCGACTCAAAAGGTTTTTCAAAAAGGTCCTCGTTTCGATGTGTTGCCGAACCGAGTTTATTTCAGTGCTCCTTCGGATGGATGGAGAACCATCGGAAGAAAATCGAAACAAACAGTAAATAGAAAGAGCCAAGCCACTGCGGATTCTCAACGTCCTAAGTCCATTCCTTGAAGAGTCTGCCGAGCGTGCTTAAAGGAACCGAAATTTCCAGAAAGGGACATTTCCAAAAATTCACGCGTACATGGGATCTTCAGCGAAAAAAAGGAAAGAAAGCTGTAACAACTACCTGATCTGCAGCCATTCGCCTTATGTGCTGAAAGAGAGGGTGGTTCTCGATTTCGCAAATCCTGACCTGATTGCAAACGGATCTTCTTTAGAAACCATCCGAGCGTTCTAAGATTCTGTTAGATGCAAACGAGGAAGAACGTGCTTTCGCTTCTCTCGCAACTGGTGCGAATTGCAGATGACCACTGATCCGTGCTCAGGAATAAGCACCACGCTTTGGGAGTTCTTTCTCGTACTGTTCCGATAGGCATGTCATCAGAATTCGCGAGATGAGTGTATTGTTCCTGAAGTGGACGTTTTCTCTACTTCTGGGTAACACAGTGTTTTGTTCGGTGTCGTCCTATGGAAACTCCCGAAACGGATGGTTTCGGAACAAAGTTTCGCCGTATGGAAATCGGTATTTGGAACTGGAAACCTTCCCTCAGTTCGGCTTGTTGGAACCCAGCAACGGTTTCCTGTTTTCCAACTTTTTCCCTTTCCGTGACGAGGATGAATATGGAAAATATCTGGGGAACGGGTGGTTTGTTCCCGATGGGCCTTTTGGAAAGAACGCAATACTCATTTGCGAATTCTCGCCAAGTGATTACGTCGTTTCGGTAAGGAACTTTCCAAGATATTTTGCTGTACGACTTTTTTGCAAGCGTGAACTGCCAGAATTCTCTCGCAAATCAATGAACTGACTTTTCTCCACAAAGCAAACCCATTCCATAACTGATCATAAAAAAAAAATGCAAGTAAATGCGCTGACTGCTCATCAGTAAAGAGAAAAAGCATCAAATTTAAGGGCCATTCGAGAAGCAACCGTGCTGTCAAATAATCGTACACTGGAACATTTGGAACTTGATCCTCTGTTCGTTTGTCCTTTACATTTACCCAGCAGATACACTGACTTGAAAGTTTCAAAATCTTTGCTCCAGGAGGGGGGAGGGGGGATGAAATTCACGAGCAAGCTCGCCGTAAAGCGACCGGTCACCATCACGGAAAGCACTCACTTTCAGATTTACGGGCAAAGTTCGCGGAGTACCAGGAGTGATTTTGAGGGTGTGTGCAACTTAATCTCAGTGAAAATGAGATAGATGCAGGCAGTGAACCCTCCTCGATGAAAGCGAGCTGTTTCATTATCAGTTGTGGATTGTGTCTGTTTTCGAACGGATTCTTTACGGATTTCTATTCACTTCGTCACCGGCATTCTTTCCGTGACCTTTTCACAAACGTTTGTGCTGTATTTCACAAGTGCTAACATGTTATTACCAATAACCATTATCACAGTTTCCCTGGTTTTCATCACGAAAGACCACCGAACATTTCCAAATAACTGGTGGTCTTCCTAATCTTTTCAATCGTCTTCATATGAAAAATTCGCACCAAAGATTCCTTGTTCTTGCATACATATTTTATGTATGACACACTGGCGTATGTAATCTGTCTTAGAGCATACATGAAAGCTATATATAAGTTCTGTGCGTAACGAAAAAAACGGGAATCTCCTACACGGATGATTCTGAAGAGGAAAATAAGTACTTCAGCGGTTGGCAGGGGCAGCAGCTTTGCATTTGTGTTTCTCTTTTAGCGCCGTCTTTTTCTATATCGATGCTGCTTTAACCAAATCACAGTCTCATGTTTGATGAGTCCCTCTAAGCGTTGAAGGATCAGCGTTAATTCAGGGTTAGTTTCACCGAGGTGGTCGAAAAATGCTTTTTCTCAGTGGATACAGTGTGTGTGTCTCCCCAAGTTTTCTGCAAATGTGTGTTGAATATCTTATCCTGATCGCATGCACTGGGATCATCAGAAAGTATCGTTTCAGCTAATTCTTTCTTCTGACATGTCACTTCGTTGACTTTCGAAACAGAGGAATTGCTGTTCTCAAAAGATCCGTTTTATTGAGACTATTGAATCTTAAAAGTTTCGTGGATTCATATTTTGTCTACACAAGTTCAAGTTTTCCGTTCATATTCAAGTGGCCCCAGCCACGCCATCTTTTGTGGGAATTTTAGAGCGAGTTCTTGAAATATGGAAAGGATTAACAGTTTATTCTGCGGGAGGCTCAGTAGGACACCTGGAAAATCTGAAGTCATTTTTCCAGTACGTTCTCATTTGGAACATTGAGGATCTGGTCTTCTCACGACCTTCCTCCCCCCTTCTGTTCCTCAAACCGGTCATCCATATAGTTTTGGTTGCCATTGTCCTGCAAGCTGATTTTTCTGTTCTTCTTCCTCTGCATGTATCCGAAAGATGAAAGTGGATAAGATAAGAGAGGATCAATTCCTTTCCAGTTTTCGTATTTATTGATGATAGTATTCCCAACAGAGATCTCAAATGTGTTGATAGGGGTCTTTGGTGAGGATGGTAGTCTTTAGGAACCGCTCCATTCTTTGGACAGTGCCTAAAACATCCTTTGGTTTCCCTTGCCAACAGGTACCCTTTCTCCACCACTTCGAATTTCATCCGCACTTCCGTCTTCTCTAGAGTCTGGTGGCACATCTGAGCCTGCCAGATGCCACGAATGGTGTACCATAAAAAAGATTCTCATTCTTCAAGACGCAAAAGAAGAAAAAAGATCAGAGCTGGCTGCTTAGGAGGATGCATCCTGATTTACGATTGCTTGGATGCATTCTTCCTAGGAAAGAAGCACTTGACCATTGTCTGTATTTTGAGTGCTCGTGTGGAAGTCCTGAATCTGAAACGCAGCAAGCTGACACAGTAAACAGGTGCACAGCAAACTGAATGCCGAGAAGAAAGAATGGCGCAGCCTTGGCGCACTGTTTTGATCCCCTCAATGCGATTCGTTAGCCTGCGGGATGGTGCATGTTCTCTGCGAAGAATTCGGCCATGATTGAACTAAGGGACGATCTGGTACCATGCGAAGGACTTCAGAACGGCCAGGCGGGGCTCGGCTGTTCCAAACGGCTGGGAGAGGCGACGAGGAAAGGCAACAGACGACGGTTTGGAACGCAGAGAGCTGGTAGTGCATGGGTCTCCTTTTCCCCAAAAAGGAAATTCATTGAGGATCAGTTCCTGGGATGCGTGCGTGATGGAGCGCCAGATGCCAGCGATGTTTTCCGTAAGAAGTCCATCTTCCATCACCGTTTCTCTACCGCCTATGGCAAGAAAAAGCAACATAAAAACAATGAAGAGGGAAGAGGGAAAAAAACGCATCTTCTCGAACAGGAATGAACAGATGATGATGGGTTTATAAAGGGGCAGTCATCATGATGAGAGAGTAAATGCGATGGTGAGCGCAGTCACCTTAGTCGGCTAAGGAAGAATTGGCCACGGACTTCGAATTTGCAGATGCTGAGCTGCAGGAGAAAACAGAGCACCTGAATTCTGCTAACGCAGAAGCTGAGGAATGGCGTGAAATGATGTGCGGATACGTGCCCTCTACTGGCATTTTCCCGATCAAGGGAAGCAGTGTTTAAGAGGAGGGAGAAACTCACGGTGAGGGAGAAAGCCAAAGTGAAGCGTTGAAAGTGCCACCATCGTTATGGAAACGTGCATTCGAGTATATCGGACGTTTCGTGAACATCCGAAGGGCACGTCTCACTTCTTTTCCGCCTACTTAGTTACAGCCATAGAGACGTTGTTGCTGCATCGGCCTAAGGTTTTTCTTCAGAGTGCTTGCAGAGAAACTTTGCCTAACTTCCCCAAAGTCACCAAGATCCTGTGTAATGTTGGAGCTTACACCTTCCGCGACATTCCGAATGTCCTCCATTTCGTTACTCTTAAAATTGTAGCAGAGGAGTTCGAGGTGTTTCTCACGAAAAAAACACAAAGATGCTTAATAGTGCAGGTGTAAGGGAGGGCAGGCAATCCACTATTCGACCGTTGTGATCTCAACAGATCTTCAAAAGAACACTGACCAAGGAAAAGAAACAAACAAGGACGGTCTTTGGGTTCTCTCTTAAAGGAGGCAGTCGGCAGAGGCAATGGGAAGTTGCGGATATGTTCAGCAATCTCAGTTGGAAACTCAAGTTGGGAGCAACGGACGTGTTGAGTCTCTCCAGACATCACCTAACGGATCGGATCCGCTGACTGGGTAGCCGCCGCATCCGGCAGCGAGGAAAGGCATCCAAGAACCACCCAAATCTCATGCCCGATGGTTCAAACTCGTTCCTCTTGAGTTTCCCAGCGACCGTTTCCATTTTCATGGCTCGTCTCCGAAGCTGCTTTGTGTGGATCCTTGTTGGTGTTTTCAGATCCTCTGAGCGGCTCCGCGCCGTCCTGACGTCCATCATATCCGTTCATTGCTCGTATTTTATTTCTGGATCCCCTTTCCACGCGCAAGAACTTTTTCCGAGTGCTTCGTTTGGTGATAGCGAGAACGCAAGTATGCGAAAGAGATGTTTGCGCCACACATCCCAGACCGCGATGTGCAAAAAAGAAGGAAAGGAAAGGGAAAGGGTGGCTTTCAAGCGCTCGGTAGATGAGTGATCGTTGCAGTCAGTGAATCGGGACAATGGCTGCACGACTGATGGCCTATTCTACTCGTGCTGCTGCTGGCAAGTCGGGGAGGTTCTTCGTAAAGTAAAAAGTGGCATGTCGTCCACACCTTGTGAAGGAATCCTGGATGGACAACGACATCTCGGGACAGGACGAAAAATCAAGACGGAAAGCTCGAAAAGTACGAGCGTGATAGAAAAAAGTCAAAAAGGGAAAAAAGGCATTGTGGGAATTCGCGTTCAAAAACGAGATTTTAGCGCGTATCACGACGTCACTTGAGACAAGGACCTCTTTCCTTCCCATGTGTCAAACGTGACGGCTTCGTTCGGCAAACAACTTGGAATCCTTCGTGCAGCTGCCCGACCTCTGGAGCAGGCGCGTCTTGGAAACCTCGGGGGGGAACCAGTCACAAGCGACAAGGCCTGCTTGAGAACGAAAGGGCATGCCGGGAACGCGACGCTCGGCCTGCGAGTGGGACGGGACAAGAGGAAAGACTGCGATCTTCGCGGATGTCTTCCTTCGAATGAAGGAGAAGCAACTTCTACGTTTCGTGCTACAAAGAGACGTCCGCAGCTCGAGTTCCAACTCGGAGCAGCAGCCATCTGCAGGAAAGTGGAAAGGTTTCTGCTCGAGGGTTGCTGCTGCTTCTGCTAGAGAGGGAGTGGCACCAAATGCGGGGGAAGAGCGAATCGTCAGCTTCTCCAGCCTCTTCGCACCAGAAAGGATTTGTCAAGCTTCCAGTCAAAGGAAGCTTTGCAAGAAAGAAGGGGATGGCCGCAGGTCGAGAAACCCCTGGCAGGGACGGATAGGTTACTCGGGAGCACACCATTCATTCCTGGAGTACAGAAGTGAATGGCCTTCCGTTTTGGTCACAACAGAAGCTGCAGAACTAAGGTTTCTGCTCCTCGCTGCTGTTGCCAGAGTGCGTCAGGGGTGCCTCGGCGCGCCTCCACTTCCAGTTTCTCCCAGAGACGAAACCGGACTCGTTTCTTTCCTTCCCCTCTCATGCTGCGTCTCCTGCATCTTCTCGCCGAGCGAATCCGAACAGCCACCTGTCTCAGCGATGACGAGACAGCTGAGTCTTGTCGCCCCGGCTGCCATCACTTTGGAAGCCGAATGCGCATCCCTTCTTTATCGCTCTGCTCACGTTCCCATTTTCCGGGGGAAAGTTCGATTCCCAGCACGGTTCTAGCTAACACGCTCGAGAGCTCTCTTTGTTGTTGCTGTGGAACCCGGGGATCCTCCTGTGAATCCAGGAAGGACTCCGGAAGGAGGAAGGATCTGTTGCTCTCCACGCTTGGGAGAGGGAATCTCTTCTTTGTTTTCTCCGTAGGGACCCTCCCGAAGTGGGTCCGCTCCATTGTTTCTTCTCCGAAAGATGAGAGTTTTGGAGCTCTTCTGCGAGGCAGACGTCTCCTGGTGACTTTTCCAAGCGCATTCATGCGAAAAGCGCAAGAAGAAAAGGAAAAAAAAACAGCGATGCCGACGCGACATGAACACGCGCAACGTCAGGAGCAGGACCGACGAGCGCGACATCGATGGGGGCTGCGGATATGAAGCTCGGATCGTGCAGGCATCCTCGGCAAGTGTACCGAAGATCGCTCTCCACATTCATACCGGCACCCTCATCGTGCCGCTGGCAAGAACGCCCTGCGCACCATGCATGGTCTTTCCACGAGCGGATCCTCTCGAAGACTCGGCCTGGTCTTTCCTTCCCAACGTTCCCGCCGACGACGACGACTTCCGGCTCTGCGGAAATTTCCCTTCCTCTCACCCGCCTACATCGGTGCCTCAATCTCGCGCTTCCTCTCTCGATTCTTTGCTGTCACCTTTTCTTTTGGCCTGTCCTGCGAAAGAGGCAGAAAGGGTGATCCCCAGAGGCTAGCTCCGGGTACACATGGGCTTCGGCTGCAGCGCCTGCAAAGCTCCCTTTTTGCAGAGCATCCTTCAGCGAACCCCCCGCTCTCTTCTCCCTGTCCGTGCACCGCGAGGAATCCTGGAGCTTCTGAGCTCCGGGACAACCAAGAGGGAGCGCTCCATGCGATTCGATCCCTCCTTGTTCTCTCCTCTGTCCTCACTCTGACCGTTGCTGCTGCTTCTGGCTCCCCCCCCTTCCTGCAGGGGCCAAGACCTCTGTTGAGAGTCACGAACTCATGATCCCTTCCAGAGCCGCCTGAACAAACTCGCCCGGTTTTGCCCCCTACCCCCCCCCCCCCCAGCCTCTGTGGCTCGGTCGCGGCACTTTCGTTGCCCCGGCCACCGCAGGTCTCCGGTTTGGAGGATCTCCGTTTCGTTCCTGAGGCAAGCGTCCCCCCCCTTTCCGATTTCCCGTAGGATCCCTTGCTGAAGAAGACATCTGAGATCCGCTGGCGTGCTGCTGACGTGCTCCTCTTTTCTGGGAAGATGCTCCTTCCGCGAGAGAGCGCTTCGCGTGCCCCTCCCCAAAGATGCTCGCTCGCCGCAGGGTCGCTTTTCAGGTCCGGGTTTTCCAAGCCCGTTTGGGAATTCTGGACCAGCTGTCGTTTGGAGGTTGGTCTGATCGTGCGGGCGGGCGTGGCATCTTCGAGAAAGCCGTTCGCTGGATCTGAGAGATGCCCGTACGAGGACACATGACGCACCCGCGCGCGCCGTCAGAGAGAGGCAGAGCCGTCAATCTCCCCGCTCTCAGCCTGTGTTGATCCGTAAGGTTTCGATGCTTCCCCGTGGGGCAGTTCAAGTCGATATAACTCCATCTTCGGAACGGTTTCCGTAGGGCTCGCTGAGCGTTCCGTTCCCTCTACCCCTGTTGGTGGGGGCACCTCGGATGGCTGCCAAGAAGGGCAGAGTCTTCAAAGGCTGCTGCTTTGTGCTTCCCTCAGCACTACATCGCCCAAACGTTCTGCACTTCGAGTAGCTGGTTTCCCATTCTTGCGTTCCAGAACGTCATATGGAGCAAGGTGATCTTGCCTAGCGACGACCAGCGTCTCCACGGCATTTTTCTCTCCCCGAGCTCGAGCTACCGCACCCAGAGCTACACCCGCCATCTCGGCCACAAGATACAAGCGGTTCTGAAAATCGAGGACGTCGGCCCACAGGACTACGGGAATTACCTGTGCCAAGCCACGAGCGACAGATCAAGATGGATGCCAAAGTATTCGCCTTATCGAGGTGATCCCCATTGTTACATAAAGCTACTTTTCTTCTCCTTCTTGCTTTTGTTCTTCTTCGATGCGGTATCCTTCAGCGTGGGCGGTGCGCATACCATGCTTTTGCCTTCTTGCTTATTTGCACGTCTGCCCGACGTGGTTGCGTGGCTTTGCGAGGCAGCGAGAATCTTTACAAGGTGCGAACGAAGATGCGGGCGGAATGCCTGATTTTAACACTAGAAGGGTAACGTGACGACGTAGTACACCAGTGGTTACGTGGTGTCACTAATTAGAACAGTTATAAAACCTAATGATTTTTCGTAAACATTTTACTTTGTTTATGAATTGCAATCATCATTACGAATTATTTTACAAGTTTGCAACATTCACAACGCAAAGGCCTTCGGTTTGGGGCACTTGTGACTTTTTTTGCAAGAGGTACACTTTTCACTTCCTTTTCCGGTTGGCGGAACGTGGGCGCATTTCGCAGAGCTTATGGGCGGTTAAAGGTCCTTTCGGAACATCTTGGAACTTCGGAGCCTCTTTATTCAGTACAGATAAAATCAAGTTTCGCAAAGAACGAGGGAAACGTTCTCGTTGTGACCGGCGTTCCATATGAGGTGTTACAAGCTGGTATGTCCTAAATTTTGAAGGAACGTTTTTCTGGGAATAACTTTCATAATTTGGATTTCCAAGGTTGTTGGCAATGAACATCACATACGAATTTATCCAAGTCCCGTCCAACATTCCATAAGAAAAAACTCTCAAAGGCCATCCACGCCGCTTTCATCAGCTGAAAATTCGTCGTCTTGTACGCTCCCTGCTTCCGAATTTCCGTCATCTAAATCTTGGTCTTCTAAGTTAATTTCTCCTCTTTCCTAGCGTCCAATCAGCCCTTCCAGTTCAATTCGTGTGAAAAATTTCATTATGAGAGGCCATACGTAACGTGAAAGGTGTTGTGATGTCGTACACGGAACAATCGGGCACGAAATGAAACAAAACCAACCAGTTTGCACTCAGTGGCGAGCAAATCGATTGTACCAAACCAATTTGTACAAAACCAGCCGATTTGCACGCAATGCCGGCTGCAAGCGTACCGCAGGCTTAGTAACAGGCAGCTGGAACGGCATGCTCGCAGCACTGACCAAGGCAGGAAGTCCGCTGCACGTTTCAGTTCCTGTGTGTCGTATATGACGCCCTTCAAGGGTTGAGATCGCGCTGCATTACGTCATTCACCGTGAGCGGATCGGACGCAACCGTGCCGGTAGCATCGCATCACCACCGGGGCAGCCGTCCCGACGTCTCACAACACGAAGATTCTCTTCCGTGGGGTTCCGAACAAGTATGGGAACAAAATGTAAATTTAGCTCTGCGAAAACGAATGACTTTGATCTGGTGCACCTCGACGCTGGAGGGGAAGGAAAAAAAAAAAAATGATTCGTAAGCATAATCCAGATTACCCGTGTCCGGAGAGCTACACGGTTGCAGCTGAGCGCTACTGAGGTCACCATTCGCGATTTATACATCAGTCTTCTAGCCTTCTTACTTGCTCAGGATTAAATGGCAAAATTTCGTTTCAGGTTTTTTTTTCTGTTTTTTTACAGAGAAAAGTAAAGCAAAAAAAAAAAACTCTTCCCGGCCGAAAGAGTCCTTTTTTTGGGGGGGAGGGGGCTCCCTTCCATAACTGTGGTCCTTGATTGCTACGTCATCTCGTCAGCTCAGAATCTAAGGGTGCGGCTTCCTAAAAAATATCGACTCTTCATTTTGCTGAGTATATAGACGTGACCGCTTTTTTCTATACCATCTCTTCATACGTCAGATAGAAGAGAGAGAAAGAGAGAGAGAAAACAACTCTGAAAGGTGACATTGAAAAATTTCCCAGCTCCGTCACTCTGTGAGATTAACGTGGGTGAAGGAGAATCAGATACAATCAATCACTGGTGAGTGGATGTACAAGTACCCGTCTCGCGTTTTTGGAAACGCAAGTCGCCTCGAGGAGAGGGAAAGTTAGCGCAAGAGGGGAGAGGAAAGAATTTTCTTCCCCTTCCGTTCCCTGTTCCTACGAGCCTGACTGTCTCACGGTTGCAGCCAAAGGGATGGGCCGGAGCGCCGCTGGCCGCAGAGTAGTTTTAACCTTTCTCGCTGGTTGCACTTGGCAACAAGTTCCCTTCTTGCTGCTGCAGCTGCTGTACCTTTGCTTTCGGTTGCCCGTGGTCACTCCTTTGGTTCGCTTGTGCCGAATAGGGAGATGCTAAGGAGGCGCGCAAGGAAAAAAAGCAAACGACGTCCGAAAATGCAGCACGTACTGCCCCTCCTGATGTCCTTCCTAGAGGATGCTAATGGGTTCACTGGGGTTCGGGGCCAGCCTGCTGTGAAAGGAAGCAAGTGACACATAGCATGTACACTTGAGTTCACGACACGTGCGTGCGCATCACACGGCTTGCATCGCTTCTCCGGCCGCTTCTGTCCCATCCCTACGAGATGTAGAGACGCCTCGCGTTTCGAGTCTTCTCTACTCACCATCTGGGAAACACCAATCGCCTTCAGAACCCTCCCTCCCTTCCTTCCCCTGGGACCTAAGTCCCAGCTCAGATCAGGAGAAATCCTGGAATGATGAGGCTGGCGGATCATCAGAATGCACTGTCGGGGCGAATTCAAAATGCAAGGGCGCGCGTTGATCTAAAAGACAGACCGACACCTACAGAACTTGCGCCTAAAGCACAGGATGGCACGCACGCGAACGTGAAGGTGAGGGCGGTGGTGCTCTAAGAGAGTTGCTAGGACGGCGTCGACGCACCAGGTCTCTCGTTTACGCGGAGAGTCATTAATCTGGAGACGTTGGGAAGGTTCTAACTTGCTATTTGAGGCTGTCAGTGTGTGTGTGTGGACGGGGGAGGGCCGCGACTGGAACCTCAGAAAGCGGCCCGTCGGGACCACTTTTCCAGAAAGTGAAGGGAGGGAGGGTCCTTGTAACTCTTGCTAAGAGGCGGTCGCGACCGACTAGTCTTCGCCCACTGTCATGTTTCTCCTTACCGCCCGTTTCCGCCAGAACGCCGACGCGCTTGCGTGACTCACCTTGGCTGGTCTCCATCGCCTTGCCATTACCGCTGGTGTCAGAGTCGTGCTTTGCCCCTCACCACGACTCTTTTCCTGAGCCTCCCAAAGGAGAACTTTGTCGGTGAGGTGAAACGATGCCACTGCTGCTGCCGCCGCCAGCTGGCGGACTGCTTGATCGAAGCCGAGTACCTGGTGTTGTCTGAAGAAGAGCAAGGCCTCCTTCCTCCATTTCGACCGACAGAGTGGCGAATCAGATGCATAACCGCCGGAGGAAAAACGTTCCATTTCGCCTCCTGCGGCGGCATACACGGTTTCGAATCCGATAAGGAACTCACACGGGGGACAGGCAGGAGTCCCGAAGAGGCATGGAGGCTGCTGTTTTTCCTCCCCTTTCCACACGAGGCGAGCGCTGGGGTCAGCTCCAAGGAAACCAAAACGTTTCGCATTTCGAATCGATACAATGATTAGGTGAGAATCGATCGACGACCTCACCACAGGGGATTCGGAATGACGAGCTCGCAGCCAGATGTAGGCAGATGGGTGCTTTTTATGAACCGATACGATGGACCGTCCACACCTCACCTCCCGATGGACAGAAACGCGTAGTTTCTTACTTGCTTCTCACTGTGACCTCGCCTTTCAGGAGACGGTCATTGATGTCCAAAGAAGACGAAAAGGAGGGTAAAAAAAGCGTGCGTGCACATGCACCTCGCGAATCCTCAATGTCGTGCACGAGTGCGGTCGTGACTTCCGAAAGGATAATACGACTGGCAGAGAGTCGTAGCTCCAATAGGAAGATGCCAAATCTCCCACCAGTCGAGAAGGAATCGCGAGGGTCAGATGCCGACCTAGGAGCTCTGAAGTTCCAGCCAAAATGCCTGGATGCGATTGCTCAGACCGCGCGGGAAGGAGCGGCCTTTGGGGAGAAGCTAAGAGCACATTCTGGAATGGCAGCATAACTGGATGGCACTTGGAATAGACCAAACACTTCTTGCATTTTCTTTCACGTCCCTCAGCTGTGTGCAAAAGGAGCGAGCGCGAGAGGGGAAGACATTCATGTGCACATGATTCGTAGCGTACAGTACGTCAGTATCGTGTGGACATGGTATTCGCGCGTGCAATTATGGGTAGGCGCGTGGAATACGTGGCACACAGAAGTCTGGTGTTTCCGCTATGCTCATGTACCGTGAAAGAGCACAGAGGCGTAAGTTTTAGGGGCGGAAACACGGCAAAAGGAGTGTAAAGACAAGACGGGACGAGTCTTCAGCAAAGGAAGCAGGCGAGTCAATGCTGACGCCGCTTAGCATGTACTTTCTCTTCAGGAAACTGGAAACATTGCCCCATGGGCTCCGCTGTTGGCACCAGCATATGTGCCAGCGAATGTCATCGTAGATTAGGTTCACCACTCGTAATTCGAGTGCTGGCAGGTAAATGGCGAATTTCCCCATGAGGAAAAAAGGAGGAAACTTCCGAACGTAACGTCGGTCCTGTTCCACGCGAGCATGATAACCCAGATGAGAGAAAGTCATGGTGCGATAGAAGAAGAGTTGCAAATTCAGCTGACGTTTGAACGTCACTGCAGGATGCAGCGGCATGACGGGGCCTGGCAGAGACAGCCTTCGTGTTTTTCACGAAGGGCGGTAGCAGCTGTGAACGAAACCTTCTCCGCGCTGACTTTCCAAGGGAACTCTTTTAAATGGAAATCAGGTCTTTTTGGATTCCTTCCCCCCCCTCCCCCACACTTCCTGCGCCAGCAGCATTGAAGAAGCACTTTTGAGTAGCAGCAGAACGCAGTGCCTACCATTAAGTTCCAGGTAAACACCCGAGTGCAAACAGATCTTGTGGGAAAGGCACAAGAAATAGCCGGTTGGATGCTATCCAATACATCCATCTTCTGGAGACTTTTACGATTGCCTTTTCTGATTTGATTCGAAGCAAGGAAACAGAAACGAGATAGCAGCCACTGATTTTCGGCCGGATGCATAAGAGCGGGATTGGTGCTGTTGTTTTCATTGTGCATGCTGCGTATCTTCCAAAAGAATGTGTGTTTCCTTTTTTCTTGTTTGCCTTTTTGCTTGCTTTTAGACCCTAAACAGCAATTATCATCGGGAAACCTCATTTGCAATGACTCTTCGATATGGGATATTCACTGCCAAAGTTCCAGCGCGTCTTTTTCCCTTTGACAGAGCTTACCCGCGACCGCTGCATGCGTAAAAAAGTTCTCGAGGACCTGTAAACACATTTCGGGAAAGCACCACTCTGCAAATCATCCTGCAGCGGGGGAGGAGACTTTTTCGAGGTTGCTCCATCTGCCTGGTGCATCATCGTGCATCTTTTTCTCAAAGCAAAGTGAACACAGGCCTACCTCGGTCGTCTTGCAGCATCAGCATTTCTGAGAGTTTTAATTAGAAGTACTTGGGCAATGCTTTGGCAACCGGGTGTCTCCATAATCCGGATAGGAAGCGCTGGACACCGGTCAGCTGAAGAATTTTTACCGTGAGAGCTTGAATAAGCATGTTCTTAAGAGCGTCCGCGATGATGCAGAGGAAGTAGGAAAAGCCAAAAAAAAAAGGAAACATTAAAGTAAATTTGAGGAAGGCAAAAATGTGCTGGTGTTAGTACGGTCGATGCTGTTTCGTTCACACAGTTTAAAGCACGTACCGTCGTACATTCTAGAGCATGGACATGCAATTTCGGTACGCAAACTTTATGGAATGGCCTACAGCAAATGGTCTTGGCGAAAATTGCTACCGCCCTTAGTGGCAAACGCGAAACTATCTGTAAGGTCCCGTCCTGCTGCTGCATTCTGTAGCTACGTTCAAATATCAGCTGAGATGTCCCTTTGCAATTTCCCAATGACCGTGTTTCTACACCTCTCTTTATGGTTTTCTACGATGAATGACACCAAGTCGGCTTCAGGAAGTTTCTCTCTTCCCATCAAATCATCTGATGCAGCAAAGACTTCTCAACAACCTTGCCCTCTATCTGAATGACCCATTCGCACTTGTGCATCCAAACGATATTTTTTATATCTGTGGGCGTGAAATTCATTATTATTATTATTTGCACACAAATGCAAAAATAACACATCTGGTTATAAAATTGAACCTTTATCTTGTGGCCTGCAAAAAAAATAGGTGACTGGCAGACTCCTGCATAAGACGGGTAGATGACCCCTTTGGCATGAAATAGGAAGGCAGAGACGTGCTCAGTGGTCGTTCTGTCATATGACGCACTTTGAAATGAGTTGACTCGCGCGCGAACTTATCCACATTAGGTTCGGTGCTTCTGCTGAATCCACAAGCCATTCGTGATCATAACTTGTACATAGCAGGCTGGAAAGCTGCTAAACCGTTTAAGCTAAACTGCAAGTGTGGCTATAGTGGCAGCAAATGTGCCGGGCACATGATGCTCCTGGAATGTGCAGCAATCTCGCGCAGGCCGTGATCATCGCAGGTTTCTGTCGAAATGTCGGAAGACACACTCGGTCCAGCAGGGCACGGTTGTCGGCCAACTGCGTCTAGAAGTCCTTCGGTGAAGACCGGAGCAAGCCAGACCCCTCACGGTCCAGTGCGGATTCGAAAAGCGTCTGGTCTTGCGATAGGCACACAAATCGAAGAGAATGGTCCGTCACGGCTTGCTCTCCTCCCCATGCACCCGAAGATACACTCCCCACAAGCGGGAGGAGGAATTTGGATCTCCGAGGGCAGCATGGGAGGAGTGGCTGGAAAAGGTCTCTTCGGTTGCCGTGTTTCCAGAGACTGCTCCTAGACGCGCGTGCTCGTCTTTGTAACAAGCGCGAGGCGTGCATCTCTTCTTGTCCGAAAAGGTCCGTGCATCTTAAAGAGTGAAATTGGTCATGGGGTTACTGGTAAATTAAATAGAGGGTTTGATGTTGATAGGAAGGAAAATTTCGAACGACACTTTGAGGTTTTTATCCATGTACCCGGGAAGGAGTAAAAGTCTCATTGGATTTATCGGGAAATAAGGGTATTGGCATCTTGAATTTGCAAGGAAGAGGGGGGTCCCCACACTTTCGTGAGGTTTATCACGATTGAAGAGACGGAAGAATGTTTTGAGTTGGAGGATGCTGTGCAGTGACGGTTGGCGCGCGATGTGGTATGACAAGTCAACTTGTAAGTAATGTTAGTTGATGTGAATAAGACTTCAGAAGTGGAAGACGATCGGGGTTGATACAGGGGATATGTATGGGCAACGGGGCAATTCGCAGACTGCGGTATCAGTTTCGTTTCAAAGATAAATAGTTCATTAAAGGATGGAATGTTACATATGAGGATTCTTCCGTCGTAAAGGAAATAGAGAAAGACGATAGGAAGCTACCAGGCTGATAGGGTTGTGGAACTGACGAAGATGGCTATGGATAATAAGGTAGCTTCGAGAAGGAGGGCTATGATTATGGGGTTAGAATATGGACAGAATAAGAGGGGTGATTTTATAGATATTAACATTACACGGTTGCTGAGAATGTTGATGTTTTAGGCATCGTTTTTCGTATCTACTATATAAAGCATTGATGTATTAAATTAGCTATTGTTCAATCAGATAAATTCATATTACCTTGGTATTTGATGTAATACTCATATCTTCGAGAGAGGGAGCTTTCGACATGTTTTGAAGTGTATATACTATAAATGCAACAGTTATTAATGTAACTGTTGCATTTATATGTGTGTGAAATTCTGTAATAGGGTAAGGGTTAATGAGAATGCAAAAAAGGGTACTTTGAGAAGTGTTGAAAGTCAGACGAAGCAGAGTACAGGGATTTAGCGTACAGTGCTCCTCGTTTATGTGTGTCTGTCGGTCTCTGCCACGGTCGACTGCTCACCACTTTCTTCAGCCCCATCCACTGGCGTGCTCGCTCCGGAAGTCGATCTTGTCTCGGAGTGAAGAGAGACAGGGCCATCTGCGCACTTCTTGGGAAGGTTCCAGAGACCCGCGTCCGACGAGATCCCGACTCGTCCTCTCAACTACTCTCCGTGCTCGCGCAGGCGCGTTTTTTTTTTTTTCTTTCCAAGTGCTCTCCAGAGATGATCGAACAGACAGCTGCTGCCGTCGCCTTTCCCGGTTCCTTTCTTTGTGGAGGGCTTTCGAGTCAGGGTTGGTAGATCGTACCACCGGGTGGAGGTGGCGTCGATCCTCGCTCGAGCGGAGGTTTTTCGACAGATCCTTTCTCGGCACTGCAGTGGTCACACCTTCCTGGTTCAGCATCCCTCCCTGGACTTCCCTTGAGGAACGACTGAACTCCCCAGGAGCCACTCAGCTGCTGCTCTCCTGGTCCCAGCTTGTTCCCTGCGCTTTGGAAACCGTTTCTGCTCTCGTGTGCACCGATGCTTCGAGATCGTGTCCTTGGAGGCGTACCCCAGGCTCCCCTACGGATGCACTTGCGAACCATTGCCGGAGAAGGAAATGCAGCTTCCTCATCCCGAAAGGGCCAGTCTATCCGCACCACCTGACCCCCCTTTTCTCAGTCGCTTGAGGTCGACCCGGTGCTGCTGTGTGGATGGGAAGGGATTACAAGGAAACGGGTGTTTCGCCGCCGCTGATTGCGCCTGCCCGGACGAGGAGGTCAAGTGATGCGGAATCCGTGAAAGCCTCGAGGTGCAGTCCTGAGGATCATCTCGGGGCCGCTCGGGGTCCGCAGGAACTGCCGTTGTGGGGGTGCAGGGAGAGCGGCTGGGGTCAGCATCCGTGTTCCCTCTTTCCCTCTTCCCAGATCGAACGCTTCCCTTCCCTTCATCCCCTCGACGGTCTGCGTCTTCTCATGAGGACGTGGATTCCTCGTTTCCTTGGGTTAGGGAGAGCCCCGGAACCTGCCGCTGCCACACTGAGAACTGCGGAATTCATCCCTCCCTTCCCGTCCCGCTTCCTTCTTGTTCCCCCCTTTCTCCCTATCCAACTCCCTGGTCTTTTCCCCTTCCTCCCTCCTTGAAGTCGTATGGACTTTCGAGATGGAGCAAACTCGATCGTCCCTTGTCCAGGTTTCTTCCAGCCAAGAACGAAGGGAGCGAATTTCACTGAAGGATCCAATCCTCTAGGGATCGTGCTCCGCTCTTCCAAGGCAAATCTCCTGAGGGAATCGCGGAAGCTTCCAGAGCACTCCTGGGACTTCCGACGCGCGCTTGCCTCTTCTCGGGAAGTGGAAAAGGCACGGGGGGGAGGGGGGAGCACCAGGTTGCCGCAGGTGTCCGCAGCGACCTTCGGCTGGATGACTGCCTCCCTCGGGCTTCCCCAGACTGCTGCGCGGCTCTAGGGCGAGAGAGAGAGGATTGCAAGAGTTCTTCCGAGGACCAGCGAGCTGGACCTGCTCTTTCACATTTCTCTCCTCCTCCTCCTGATGACGCTCTCCCCCTTTTCCCGGTCGAAATCGGAACCGAAGAGGAGAGAGGGGGCTCCTCGCGCCTCCCTTCGCAAGTCGCCCCTCCCGCGGAAGCCGGAGCGCTGCCTATCTTCGGGTCCCCCACGGTCCTGGGAGGCCCCATCGCGTCGCGAGGGTGAGGCAAGGTTCGCTCTCCCGTCGCAAGAGGGAATCGGCTCAGCGTGCACGCGAGGGCTGCTTCTTTCTCGCAGAGCGGCAGCTCTGGAACTCGAAGGCCGTCGTCGCCTTCGGGGATTCCCTTCAATGCGAGAAGGGGTGGGGGTGGGGACAAGGAAAAGGGAGGAGAGCTTCTGGAGGGTCGGAGTTGTGGAAAGGAAAGGGGACACGCCACTTCGCCCGTCCCGGTGGGACCCTCCGACAGACGGGCCTCGTCCGATCCAGCCCTGTGTGCGCCAATCAGCCGGAACGGGAGGTGGGGATGGGACAGTGGACCTAGCCCCCGTAGGAAGGGGGAGAAGATCAGGCCCTTCGCGAGGGGCCTTCAGCAACGACGCTCGAGTTCCTTCTCCCCCTCAGATCCTGCGTCTTTTCCAGACGTGAGCTTCCACTACCCTTCGAGGGGTCTCTCCAGCCTCCAGAGCCAGCAGCTCAGCTTCTCCATGCCTGTACGCGACCTCAGCCTCGGACCCGTTCGCGGCGCTTCCATCTCCAGCTATGTCCTGAGGAACGGGAGCTCTCCCATCGAGGCCGCGCGTCACCAGGAAAGGGAGCGCTCCGGAGGCGCAGCGAGGCAGCCCAGGTTCCGCGGCTACCCTGAAGAGAACGTGGCCTTCCGCAGGACCACCATCACCGTGTACAAGACGGTCAGCCTGCATCCCGTTTTCCAGAACTTCCCGTACAGTCCTTTCGGGGATCGTCCCTCCTATTACTGATTGGCCAATACATTCCTTCTCTTTGCCGTGTGTCATGAGGAGTGGGCATCGCCTGGGGGGAGAGGAGGGGGGGCTGAAGAAACCCCATCTTTCGAGACGCACGCGCGGCAAGAGGGCCAGAGGGCACGGAGAGTGAAAATGCGGGTGGGCGGAAAGAGGAGGAGGCGCAAATGAAAACAGGCGGGCGCACACACACACATCCGCAGACACACGTACAGATCGCTCGCAAAGAAATTTTCAGACTCGCCTCGGGGCATTTGTTTTCACCGCCGCCGCTGCTCGTCATGCCACCACCTTCGCCATGCAAGCACCAAGGGAAATTCTACTTCCGCGACCGTCAGTTAAAAGCGGAACCGGCCTTTTCCGGACGGCGACTGACGTGCCACCAGGTGGAGGCGACACACGCGAAGCTCCTGCCCGCGAACGCATTCAATGCCAGAAGTGAAGGCCAGTCCAGCTGGAATTACCAGACCGCAGCATTCGAAACTATCCCGCGCGTACATGAGGTTCGTCTGCAGCCCGTCGTGAGGTGCTTCTCGGTGAGTAACGAGTTTTCTTGCTGCTCTCTCCCTTTCCTTTTCCCGCCCCCCTTGTATGTTGGTTTTCCCTCGTTTTTTTGTTTTTTTTTTTTCTTGAGTCCTTCCGTTTTCGTGTTTTTTTTTTTTTTTTTTTTTTCTGCCCCACTCCCCTTGGCCCGCTCCCCCTTGTCACGAGAAAGGAAACGCGTGTGCATTTCCGAAAATGAAGACACTGCGTTGTGCGCATTAAGGACGACACGCTTTTAACCTTCCCGACGAGCGAATCGTCATTTCGAGTGCATGCGTTTGTGCGCCCACAGATACGCGCTCTCGCCACACCCCGTGTTCGAAGGTAGGCAGGCGCACCGCGTTGAAGCGCTCCTTTGAAAATGCCCACGAAGCATGGGTACTGGCGCCGCTTCCTCGATGGCGCACTGCTGCTGCATTCGTACGCCTTGGATGACGGTGGGGCAGGACGGTGGCGTCGGCTCTCGTCGAGTGCGAGCTGGGGGAGGGAGGGGGGATACGCGCTGCACCGCGGTGGAAAGGAGGGAATGGGGGGAGGGGAAAGGAAGTTTCGTCTGTGTCCGCTTTGCAAGATGCACGACGGAGACGGGTAGGGGGATGCGGAGAAGGAGAGGCAGCGCGGAATTCACGCACCGATCGTTACTCTCGACTGCCTCTCGGCGTTTCGGGGTGCGGAGGCCAGGAGAGCTCAGGAAGCAGGAAGCATGACCTGGCGGTCCTTCTGTCAACGGCGGAAAGTTTTTTAACACGCAGTAAAGAAAAAAAAAAAAAAAAAAGCAGGAGTGGAAGGAGGAGGAGGAAGGAAGGCAAATGATGTCGCCGCCAGCCCTCGCTTGTGATCTCGCAAAATCTGTCGACGGGACTGCAGCCCGGCGCATCGTCGGCTGACGACGAAACGCGCGCCAGAAGGCTTGTCCTTGCGCGCCCGTGCGCGAGCATCGCGTCGCGTCGCGCGCGAAAGTCCGCCGCCGTTTTCCCGTTACTGTCCCTCTGGAGTTGCGCCATTTTTTGATGCCGTGGTCGCCGCGGTGATTCAGGGGCAGTCGAGCGCAGCTGACAGGAAAACTGTTCCTCGAGTCGGTTGCGCGCCTCCGGTAGCTGCACTCCCAGAAGTGGAAAGTCTGTTGGGTGTGCGCGGCTGGACTGCAGGAAGTGCAGTGCACTTCCCTCACCCATCCACCCACCCCCTCTTGCCTTTTTCCTTTCTCTCCTTCGGGCTTTTTTTTTTTTTGTTTGCTAATTTCTCGTCCACGCGGGTGTGGTTTCGCGTGCGCGGAAGTTTCCTCCCTCTGTTTGTTCCTGAGGTGTGCGAACTCCCAGCCACCGCGATCGTTGCAGAGACTCGCGACGAGTCCACAAGGTGACACAGGTCGGGCAACGGCAGAAGCAGCAGCAGCAGCATCCTTGCCCGAGATGCGAGAGGCGGCTTGTTCTCCCTGCGGCGGCGGTCTGGCGATCGTCTCCATCGCTTCGGTCCCGGCATCCTCCCCTTCAGACGGAAACATTCCGTTTCACGTTCCAGGTGGTCACTGAGGGCAGGCGACGCTGATTGCCCCCGATACCTTCCGATGCGTTTCCGAAGGACTCCCTACTGGGAGACGCGCGACGTCGGCGAGAGGGGAGAGGGACGGGGGAATGCTTCCCGAAGAGCGAGAAGCAGATCGGCGGGTGATGGCGCTCACGGCGCCGCCGCCCCCCCCGCGCGGTATCTGCACCTCTGCCCGCTCTCCGGAGAGCTTCAACCCGAAACGGAGCTCGTGTGCGCTCTTGGCGGCTCCCTCGCGACTTCGGGAGCGCTTCGGGAGCTGTCTATCCATTTTTCCATATCCTTGGAGTCTCCTTCGCGTTCCACAAGCATCGCCTTCCCTGAAGATGAACGTGCGTTGCGCTTCATAGGTCTCTGGCGGCCTTTCAATCTTCACAGCTCCTAGAAGAAAAAACCTGTAGAAAATATCACTTTCTACAGGTTTTCCCGAAATGCCGGGGGATGCCGTCACCTCCGCTGCTGCTCCTGGGAAGAGACGCTCATCTCATAGCCTCTTGAAAGGGGAAGACGCTGGAGAGGTTCCTTTGCAGCCGCGCCGAAGTCATGAGCTCGTAACGTAAGGTACCACAGGCCTAAGAGAGACCCCCGCCTTCATTCGGCATGGATGAAGAGCCACCAAGTGCGTGAAGGGGAGGTGGACATTGGGTGCACCCGCTGGGATGTGTCTGCGCTCGCGCATCAGCGTAGTGCGCTCGTTCCATCGCGGTTCTGACCCCACGGCTTCGCCGTAACCGGACAACTGAACTGCTTGTACACGGTTCCGAGCGCGTACGGAGTCGCGAGTACTTCGTGCCTCCGAGTCTCAGTGCGCGCAGCCATCTTGGAAAAGACCTGGGAGGCTGATCGCTTGCTGTCCGAGGAGAGGCGTCTTGTGTGGACCACCCGCATCACGGGAAGGGGGTCCGTGATGGGCAACGCCCCCCACGCCAACATGATCATGCGGGGTCAACACTGCGCAAGAGCTGCGCGCGCGGATGCATCACATCTCGCTGCGACGGATCGGTCATGCGTACCTCGGAATGCAGAGTCTTCCGTGTCTGCAAGATGGAGTAGGGTGGGGGCTGGGTGGGGTGAGGCCGCACGAGAGCGACTTCGTTGTAAGAGAAAGACTCGGGAACGTTATCCCTTGTTGCTCATATCCGTCGACTGTAAGTGGTGAAGAGACATGATCCAGCGCTCGGAGCAGAATGCGTATTCCACCCCTCTCTCGTTTCGCAACGAGCAGCCGGCGCTTCCCAAAGTAATCCCATGACGTGAAGGCAGGCTGGATTGACTGTTTCTTTTTTTTAAAACAACAACAACAACGGGAGAGGAGGGAAGAGCCGTGTGTGTGACGCTGAATTGATGAAAGTGGAAACTGATCTCAGTTTCCGACGTAAGAGGAGCCAGGTAGGATGATACCGGATCTCTGAACTCATCTGGAAGGAAAGCATTTCGACTGATGCAAGGGAATTTCGACTAGAAGTCTGGAGACGAGAAGAGAGCGTGGAGCTTTCGAGTTATTTCTGTGCCGTTCCAGAGATCCACGTAAGAGTGCAGTCAAAGAGATTCTGGTTTTCGAGAGTGGAAAAAAAAAAAAACAGGAAATGCAGGCTGCAATGGTTACTGAGACGTTTTTTTCTTGTTCAGGAAATACAACAGTGTCGACGGTGAAGAATTGGGACGAAAACTTCTTGAGATCGTCACACCGGGACAAAGAAGAGGAAGGGAATTTGGATCCTGGAGCTGCAAAACTTTGGAATTAGGGGAAGGGTGAATTCATGGAGAATTCAGCGAATTCGTCTCGAGCCAGAACTTTCCATCGTGATGGACCAGGGGCAGGAAAATTCAAGTGTCCCTCTACACATAAAGAACAGCAGAAGCATGAACGCCTGAACGCAAACGAAGACGTCTGAATAAAGACACCATGCTAGAACCAAGAACAAGGTCACTGTGGACAAAGACGTCTTGGATTCACTACCAAGATCGGGAACGGATGTTTCTGAACCATAGCAACCAATGAACGTGCGAAACAGCCGAACTCCATGATGGAGAAAAGAAAAGAAAGGCTAGACTGAAGACCACGCGGATCTTGTGTTACCTCAGTAAATCTCAACGCCTATGGCGGACGGGACACTGTGCCACATCGGAGAATAAGGGAGAGACATCTCTTGTTTCGAGCGGTCACCGGTCATCTCGGGTGCAGAATCATCTGGACCGATCGATCGATTGCGCTGCGGTATCGCAATGAGAGCGAGTCGCTACGCGCTCCGTTCGTCGCGAATTCTAACCCCCACTGTAGTCACTGGAAATGACTCTTTGGTCCCTTGAGCCATCGTCGGTTAGAATGAATTTCTTCCTCCTCGTGCTTCCTTTTGGTCCTCTAGCTGATGAGGATTCTTTTCTCTTCCCTTTCTTGCAAGCGCTTTTAGGAAGGAAAAGCGACGGGAACCCTGACACGTGCTGGAAATCTGTCTACCCTCGAAGTCATCGCAGGGAAACGACAAACTGGGCTTTGCACTCTGGAGAGCTGTCCGTTTCGCAAACCATAATGGGAATGGTGGTTTCCGCGGTGTTCCCCGATTCCATGAGAACGCGAAGGCGTCACCAAAGCACAGTGTCTCTTAACGCTCCGCCAGTGGGTCTGCAGCACGTTGACCAATTCCTGCCGGCCCGAAAATTCTCGTGCAGCGTTTCCCCATACGACCTCCATTTTATTTTTCCTATTGTTTTTGTTGTTGTTTTCTCCTTTTTCTCTTGAAATTCGTCCACCGGGGAATTCCGCCTCGCGCTGTTAACCAGTCTCTGGCCACCGACTTCCCTCGGAGATAAGAGCGAATTGCTCGGAATCCGAGGACCCGGATGCCCTGGGTTCAGTCTAGGTCACCGGCAGTTCTTGCAGCCGATTCCCCTCTAATGCCCTGATGAGGAATTGCTGACTGCGGGCGAGGACGGATGCAATCCGAACTCAAGCGCTGCTCCAGTCACATCACGTGCTTCCCGTGGAGTAGCATAGCGCGTGAGGGATGCTTGGGAGATTCCGGCGCCAGTCGCCACGCTCATGCGGTTGCCCGTCAAGTTCCTTCTGCCACCCCGAAAGGCTCGCTCTCGTACACTGTCGTCCACGTGCAGCCGCGATTGTGGAAACCAGTGGCGATCACTCTCTGGCATGCGGCACTGCAGCCGTGCTGCTGTGTGGTTCCCAGGAAGGAATTTCGTCCAAGCACGTTTGTTTGTTCTTTTACGGAATCTCGGCAGGGTCGTTGAGAACCCTCAACCAGCACCGGCTGGGGATGTTTCCTGAGATTCCTCGCCCCTTTCGGAACGAAAGGTTTCTGTCTCTCTTGCACTCGGTTGGCCTGCTCAGCAGCTTTTCCGGTCTGGAGCTACTGCAGACTCTCGCTCTTGAAGCCGGCGGCCGGTTCTTGCAGGTCGCCCCTGGAATTTTGCCTCCTAGCACAGAGTTTTGCCTGCTCCGGTATCTCTGCACATCAATATTCTAGTTCTGGAAGCTCCTGAGGCAATTCATGCCGCGATGGAACCCCGGGCATTTAGCTGTCTGCTTATATTTTCCCCACAACGATCTAGGGAACGCCCCTGTGTTTGCGCCGGGGAACGCAACCGGGAGCTGGTAGGGAGTCCGTTTTCCTGGTTCCCGACTTGCGCGCTCTTCCCTCCAAATCTGGAATGCGCTTTCCCTCCCTTCCTGATGGACCACAGCGCGTCTTGAATCCGTTAGGTTCGGCTCGAAGCAGCGGTTGCGTCCCCACATGAGTGAAATCAAAGAATTCGCTTCAGCGAGAGCGCCCTACAAAGTAATTGATCTAAGCAGCTGGACGCTGCTTCAAGCGACCTACTTTTCTTGGAATCGCTACTCGACAGCTGAAAACCGTCGCTTCAGAGAGAAAATCTTCAGGAAAGGCAGAACTCAACGGGAGGAAAAGTGTGCCAGAGAGAAACCGCAATTTTTCCAAAGCAGTCGAGAGCGGTCGTCATCTTTCGAGGTGGATTCCTTTTCTTGGAATTTTATTCTTCGAATTGAGATTCCTTCCCTCCTCTTCTTCTTCCTCCTCCTCCGACGATTTTCCCAACAATGCTCCCTTCTCAGTATCTTCCACCTCTCATTTCCAGGATTTCCACGGACTCCTTGGATGACTGCGCGTTTTCCTCGCTTGCAACGCAACGAAATCTGAGAAACGTCTCTTCTGAAGAGATTCCCTGCTGCTTCTGTGGTAGGGAATCTGCAGTTTTCCTCCCCTTTCTTGCCTCCTCCCATTCCATCGGGTTTCTCTTTCTTCGAATGAACTCGGATGAAGGAAGATGACTGGTCTGCCTCTCTGGAACGTCTGCCCGCAAATTGCTCCAGACGTGTGACTCCTGTCACTCGCAGAAAACCACTACTTCGAAAGATCTCACCTCATGTTACCGTTCCTCCGAATACGTGGTTTTCTTCCGACACCTTTCTGGTCCCCAAAGTAAAGGGACAGGTCGAACATCGTAACCAAGAGATGAGAACTTCCGAAGATCCTGAATCAAATCATTGCCCCAGGATGGGCGGTGGTTTCCCTCACGAACGACTCCTAGTATGTGAAGAAGGAAAGAAAGGGAGTCGTTCGGGGAGATGGATGGCATGTCCATCACAGAAGAAAGCATCCATGTCAAAGCAGGAACCCAAGAAAGGGACGTCACAGGATCTCGCCGCTTTACCCGGGAACTCACCGCGTCTCCGTCGACCCACCGCGCATCTGGGGGTCTCGTTTCGGCAATCTGTCGATCTTATGACGCGCGGATTTCAAATATTAGTCATGAAACGGGAGCGTCCTTCAAGGCCGCAGGCTGCGCCTTGGAGGACAAGCGGATATGCGGCTATACTTATGGGTGGGCAGAATGTGCAGTCTCCTTCAAACGTGATCTTCTAGAGACCTCCGAAGAAAAACCGTCATCCGAAAAACGTCCGTCCCATCAGTGCGACTCGCATCGGCAGGGACTCCAAAATTTGTTGGAGGTGGAGGGGATACAATTCGATGCCATTGCCTGCAGACGCAGGAAGTGGCATCAAACGTCGTTGGGTCACAAAGTGAAGGACGGAAAAAGCTAGATCGCCGAACTGATGTGCTCTTTGGGAACCCGATAAAGAAGGAAAATAACTTTTCCCTGCAGAAAGACGACTTTCGCAAGCAGCAGCCATCTCTCTCGAAAAGCATCCACCTTCTCCGTTTTCCGAGCGTCGCGAGTTTCCGAGCCAAAGGGGGAGAGCGTTCCGGGGAAGACGAATCGGCTACCCTGCCTCTGAGAGGACTTCTCAGAGCAACGACTCTTCGGGCGTGCTGGTAATGCCGGATCCCCCACTCCGGGATACACACGTGCCCTCCTCATCTAGGAAAGAAGATGCACGCATAACAGATGAATGGGTATGCTTGGAGAGTACCGCGGAGTACTCGCTCACGCAATGGTGGCAGCGAATGGTTGTGGGCTGAGCGGCGATGGCAGCTGCACTGCAGCTTCCTCTTCGTTGGCTTCTTCTGCTTCTAATACTCAAGATTCCCTTTCCACGGACCACCATTTTGACTTCGTTAGCCATGCTACATTCATCCGCTGTATCCATGCCGGCGTCTTTTTTACAATCGGAAGGGATGCAGAAAGGGATGCTGATTGTTCTTTGGGAATGAATGGGATCGTTCAGAAGATGCAGGTTTGGAAAGACAAATAGTGCGTCTTCTCATAAACTCACGTGCAGCCATCTTCTGGTGTTGCAGAACCTGAGATTCTTCTGCTCCTTGTTGGTCATCGTGTAAACGACAAAGAGCGCGAGTGTCTCTTAGGAAACAAGCTGTTCTTCTTTCCGGAGCTCGGATTTTCCAGCATCCAAGTCCACGTTGATAAAGCCATGACCCAGGTCCTTTCCTTTGTATGCAGCTTACCATCCTGAAACACCAGCGGCAAGCGAGCGTTGGTGCTTCTCTTAGCGGACGTAGAGAAGGAAAACGTTCAACACTCACGTATGCATGGCACCTTGCTGGGGTGGCTCAGGGAGCCGTCGCTGCCACACGATCGGACTTTTATGAGAGCTCCGTAGAGTGTGAACGTTCCGTCGCAAATCCGTTTCTCGGCAGAAGCTAGCCTTGCGTCTTTTTCTCGACCAAAGACTTGCGCTCTACCCCCATGCGTCACGTTCCCTCTTCATGAGAGAAAAGAGCCCGCTCTCCAGAAAAAGTCGCCAAGTCTCCAGTCCTCATCCATTAGGATGAGAAAAATCTCCTTTCTCGCTGAAGCCATTCACTGCGAATTGGGTGCCAGCGAGAATGGCAAGGAAGATCGCTGCTGATGAGCGTTTTCCAAGAGTTCCTCATTGTTTATGAAGACATCAAAAAGTCCTGCTTCGTTCCGTCTTTCTGATGCTGCAGAACTACTGAAAGGTGAGGTTCGGCAATCAGGAGGAAGGAAAACTGAGCTAGGAAAACGATCTCTAAACAAGCAGGAGAAAAGGAAGAGAGGTGAGAAACTCGATTCAGCTATTTCCCGTGCTCGGAGCACAATCGGAACCTGTTTGTGGACGAATCCTCTCTCAAAGAGGTGATGCAACAGAACTGTCCGGTGAAAGGTTCCTTGGATGTTCCTATCAACATCTTGAGAAAAAATTCAAGGATAAGCGAGAAATCAGACTTACTTTCACATTCTTCATCCGAACTGCCCTTCGCCTCCACTCGATCCGTGCAATCAGTTGAAATTATTCCTTGTCTCGAATGATGCTAGTGGTTCCTGTGTTAAATGCACGAGTGAATCACTAAGTAGATGCTGAAACCATGCAGCTGTTTTGAATAGCAGAGGACAGAGTAGAACCCTTTGAGGAGCATCGAAGTAAGTTAGATGTAACTGTGCTGAGGATAGTGATTTCTCTTCTGCTGTGTAATTGGAACAGCAAATCCACGCACATCCTTTCGAGTACCCTCAACATACCCTGACAGAGGCGATGCACCAGTCTGTGTTCGTTATTTTTTTTTTTGTCTGTGTCGCCTCAGTCTCTTGCTTGCTGGATTGCTGTGCGATTTTACTCTTGAATCAGTTGACTTTGCTTCTTGAGAACGATGTAGTTCTTCCTAACTTTTTTTTAGAGATTTCACCGGTGTCTTTCAAAGGAAGCAGAATCTATCCTTCTCTTGTGTACTTTGTTTGCTTTCCCAGATAGAAATGTCTGTGCCGAATGCTTTAGTGTCTGTGCCGAAAGTCTGCAGACAAAAGGCATTCAGACAACCCCTAAGGTATCGTTGTTAACTCCAATCTATTCCAAAGCACGGTCTTCTTCTTCAAGAAACCCAAACGTGGCTGCAGCACCTGCTTACACGATAGTGACTGTTTGCAGCTGCTAATCTTCGTCCGAAAAGATAAATCTTGCAAAATGTAGGCTTCGTGTGTGCCAAGAAAGCACATAATCTTTCTGCGTGATGCTACCAATTTGGGAGAACAGATGGTCCTTTAAGGGACTGCAGTCGTTTTCGAAGTTAATCTTCGTGTTCAAGATGACTGCTTCGGAAACGATGCTAACGCTTTTATAAGGCGTTTGGCCTGGTCATTACGCTGAACGATTATCTCAGCCATACCATGGGAAATTTGTGTCTAGAAGTGAGGTCTTCGAGACCGTGGTACATTTTGAAGAACTGCATTCTAATGGTGAGGACTAGCTATGGCTTCCCTTTTTAACTTCTTTCGCCAGCACATTCGGAAGCATTTGTTGCCCCACACTTTCCAAGATAGCATCTACTCATCTTGGTTACTGTGCACTGTCTATGTGTGCTGTATTTCTGATCTTATTGGTGTCCTCGGTTCAAGACACCAAATCCATACGGCGGAACCTCTGCGAAGTCTCGCAGCTGATAAGAGTCCTATCTGGACAGGCGGGAATCGTTTGATTCGGTTGGTTGAATCAAGTGGTTGACTATTTGATGCTCAAGTTTCGAGACAATGAAACAACACCATCCGGATACCTCCACCGCAGTGTTTCTTTTAAATGCACGAATAGGCGTTCATCTTCTTCCGACCAAAGCCCTAGTTTTTTTTTTTTTTATATCCTTTCAAATCGATGCATGTGCAAAGTACATGTTGTACTTATTCAGTACACATCTTGCACATAGTGAATGATGGTGATGAACTCCGGTCCACGTGACTCGGGTTAGTTTGGGCTTGTTTTTGTGCGTTCACCTTGAAGTTTCCAAGCTACGAGCTTTTTTGACGCTAAGTGGTAAATGATTTCTTTAATATCACGTCAGAGAGAATGTTTATTAATTTCTCGTTGTAGGAATACGTCTGTGTACACGCATTTTCGCTCGGAAGTGAACTGTTAGTGACTATTAGAAAATCCAGAGTAATGTACATGGACGAAACCAATAACACTGCGTCCTCGGCATGCTGTGTTATCGTGGAAAAGGAGGCGGTGGCGTCGCCGCTTGCGTGCATGGCAGTCGGGCAAAAAATGACTTGGTCGCGGTTCCCGCCGTCTCACCTGAAGAAACTGCAGGCATCTGCATGAGGTCGGAGGACACGACGAAACCACAACGCGATCCTGCGGAAATCGCTGTTGCAGAGCGTTAAAATGGCGAGTCAGGAAGGCGAGCCCGCCTGGACAAGGCAGAGGGAAAAATTTCTCGGAGTGGCACCTTCGGACTTTGAAACGTCCGACACTCTGGATTAAAAGTCGGTCTGTGCTCCAGCATGCTGCCATTCTCAAGCAGTGTTGCAGACACTGCTGCGCCGACTTAATTAAGGCAAGTTTCCAATGTCTCGAAGACCTTCGCTTGTTCGGAACAATCCGAAAAGGAATTCCGTCGAGGAGTCCGGGAGTGGTAGGGAACCGTCCCTCAAAGAACTTGAATCGGATTTTCAGCGCTTGAGAAAGCGCCTGGGGCGTCCCCGCACACAGCGAAGAGCGGCTGGAAAGAGCTGAAACTACTCCTGTCATTGAAGATGGCCAGACTCCCGCAGTTGTGCAACAAAAGAAGCGGTCATCTTGTGCACAGAAAAGACATTGAAGACCTTGTGAGGCGAGGGAGGAGTAATCGTTCCAGATATCAGGGATGACCTCAGTGTCGGGAAACCAATGTTCTCCAGTCCATGTTTTGCCTTTTTCAGACTCTTTTAAGACGACGGAAGCTGCGGATATCTGACATATCTTATCGTGAAATGCACGAATGTTCTGGAACGAATCCAGACGCCACGAGGCTGAATGAAAAGTCAGGTCTTGTGGTCGAGTTGTAACAAAGATTTCCGATGCTCGCTCTGGAAAAGGCAAGTCCGTTTCCGTGCGACCCAAAGAGAAGAACAGTACGAAGGAGGACGGCAGGGATTTGGGAAGCAAGACGCTGGAATAAGTAGCTTGGAAAATATGCAAACGAAGCTGCGTTGGAGCTACGAATCTTGGAGGTGCGCAAAAGGGCGGCCAAAGCGAAACTGGCCACGGTATAGAAGGATTCCCAAAACCTCACTGATCTACTCGATTCTTGTCTGAGAGTCTGCTAGCACCGGAACGGTCGCAGAGGAATCATCCGATGTGTCCAAAATCAAACAATGAGACCAATGCAGGCGATCCTTGGAAACTCTTCCTCCGGAAGAGGAAGGGGGGGGGGGAAGGAGATTCCCGGATGGATCCGCTGGGAATCGGGAAACTTCCAAGGTCCGCCGTTGGCGTTGCCGCCGTCGCTCGTTCAACGCGCGCCGAGCACACTCAAGAAATCTTTGAAGCTTCCGAAAAGATCGATAAATTCGGTGCCTCCGCTTCCCTCCATCGTCTGTGGTGCGTGGGCTAGTCAGAAAGCTAGGGCGGACGGACGCTGCCGTCCCGCAGCCTGAGCATCGAAAGCCGATTCGAAGGTCTACTGAGAGTGACGCCTCCTGTTTCAGGGGCAGGAGGAGGGAGGGGGACAGCGGGCGGCATCGACTCTTCGGGCAGGGAGCGCTGCTCCTTCCCTCAGGCAGTGAGAACTTCCTTTCGCGCGAAGGGCGTGGGCGTGCTCGGCGCGCTTCCCTTTTTCGCCGCGGGCTCCAAAGCGCGCACGAGTCCCTCGGGGACACCACCGTCACTCCTCGGAAGCGGTCCACCCATTCTCTCCTGAAGGGCCCCCCCCCCAACGTGAGCGGTGGGTGGTGGAAGAATCCTTCACTGCGTAGTGCCTCGTTCTTCCTCTCCCATTTCTCTCTCTTTTTTTTTTTCCTTCCATATCACCGTAGCTACGACAACGAGGACTCCGCTGCCATCGATCATGCGCAGGGCTCCGTCCTTCCTGGTCGCGTTCCTGGTAGGCTGCGAGCTGGCTCAGGGCCAGCTAGCGAGGGAAACGAACGACCTGGACTCCATCTCCGAGCATGTCGAGCACAAGAGGTTCCACCCGGAAGGATCGCTGATACACTTTACCCTCGACGTCCACCGGGTCCTGGCCAGGTCGAAGCACCCGGGCAGCAGCTACATGTTCTCGCCCATCAGCATCGTCGCTGCGCTGAACCTGCTGCTCCTGGGAAGTTCCAGGGAAGCCGAGCAGCAGGTGCGGACAGCGCTGCACTACCCCAGGAGCGTGGGCCCCGACGTCGTCCACACGGTGTACAGCAACTTCGTGTCGCTTCTGCTCTCCGAGAACAGAGGGGCGGAGTTCAGCATGGCCAACGGGATATTCGTCGACAAGCATGTCACCCTCAGCGATTCCTACGCAGTGAACGCGAAGACCTACTACAACGCCTCGATCCAGACCCTGGATTTCCTTCTGGAGGAGCCCAAGAGCCGCAGGATCATCAACGAGTTTGTGGAGACGAACACCAGGGGGAAGATTAGCAAGATCCTCACCGAACCCATCAGCAACCAGCTCCTAATCCTGGCCAACGCCGTGTATTTCAAAGGCCTCTGGCAGAACCCTTTCGACGAGGCCATGAATCAGGTGGACGATTTCTTCGTGGACAGCACCAGCTCTGTTCTGGTGACGTACATGGTGTCCTCGACCGATCTCCCTTACTGGGAGAACCAGCGCCTGAACTTCTCCATGTTCGGCATCCCCTACAAAGGGTCGCCCCCCGAGTTCGGGTTCTTCGTCATTTTGCCCAATGACCACAACCTCGAGGAGCTGGAGAATCACCTGACCACCGAGGCCATCCTCGAGGGCATCGAGAACATGCGCTTCGTCGCGGGCATGCTCTCCCTGCCCAAGATGAAGATGGAAGGCGATATGGACCTCATGGAGGTACTGATAAGACTCAACGTGACGGACATCTTTGACCCGAGCAAGGCGAGCTTGCGAAAGATCACTAACAGCCCCCTCTTCGTGAGCTCCGCGTACCACCGCGCCAACGTCGAGGTGTCCGAGAAGGGCACCGAGGTTTCCGCCTCCACCATAGTCTTGACCACAAGAACCGGAGCGCACAGGCACTTCCTGGTCAACCGGCCGTTCCTCTTCTTCGTCCGGGACAACAACTCCGGGGTGATTCTCCTATGGGCCCGCATCACGAAACCCGTTTTCTAGGACGTGGAGGGCCGCCGCGCACTCCCAGAAGCCAGTGTGCCCAGAGCCCCTCCCTGTCTTCCGCGCAGCCCTCCTCACGTCTCGAGCGCGGGCAACAAAAGGAGGGATGTCCAGGGATCCATGAAAAATAAACTGGACTGTTCGTGTCCGGAGCTGGACGCTCGCTAGAAGCACGGGAAGGGAGGGGGGGGAAAGAACTTATGTTCCCGCGCAACCCCTGCTCTTCAGCCCTGTAGCATGCATGAGAGTCGCCGACCGGCGCAACTCCCTCCTCCTCCTCTATCGCCCTCCATGTCAGGAGGGCCATCATGCTGGTCATCTTGCGAGCAGCTTCCCTTTCGGTTCCCTCCCCCCCTCAAAGACTTCTGCTCTAGCGGCGCTCGCGGTTTTCTAAGCAGCCGGGAGCAGCGTCTCCGGGAATCCGATCACCATGTGATCCATGGACCCTCCCTAACGCGAAGCCAAACAGGATCGAAGCCGACGGCGTTCTTCTCTTGCTGCTGCTCCCCCTCCCTCCCTTCTCCCAAGCATACGCACCCCTGCAGGCAATCGCGTCTTTGCTGCTCGACTTCAAGGTCACCTTCCTCCGGAAAGTGTTCCGCTTCCGAAAGGGCACCTCCAGCTTCCCCCTCAGCATCCGAAGCAGCTACGGAGCGCAGTCCTTCCTGGAGCAACAACCCTTCTCGGAAAACCACCTGCATCCCCCCCTTTTCCCCTGTCCCTTTTCATCCTCTTAAGGAAACCCGGAAATCCTCTCTTCATCGGTTTTTTTTTCCTGATGCTCCTGCGCTCTTCGTGGCACCTACCTAACCGGCAGATCGGTCGGACACCAGGGAAGGCGGTGGAACGGCGCCCGGCGGTGGAACCTTGGGCAGGTTGCCAGGGCAACGCTCGCAATGGTCTTGTCCAAAGTGAACCGAGACCGGTTGGTGACGTGGCGCAAGGCGGACAGCGACGAGGAGAGAGGAGACTGGGGACGAAAGGAAAAAGAGAGAGAGAAGAGGAATCCCCAAGCTCGGCATCCTCTTCCATCACCCCGCCGCGATCCTTCCGGAACGTCAGGCGACAGCGACCGAATGGTCAGTCGGATCGGCCTCGGGCGGCGGCGGCTGCGCGGGCATCTCTGGCATCTCCGGCTCCGTCCCACGCGCCGACACCACCTCCGCTACGCAAGTGCAGCATCCGTGAATGTCCCTTGCTCTGAGTGCGGCGGCGGCTCAGATCAAAGGAGGACTCTCAGCTTGAACCCCGTGGCTCGGGGTCGCTCTCTATCTGGAACAAGAAAAACCCAGGGTGAAGCAAGAGAAGCGCGAGTGTCACCAGGGGCGGCGACGGCATCCAGACTGCCCTAGCATCCGATCCTTAGGGAGGACCTTCGTGCGGGGTCGCTGCGACCTTCGCGAAGGGGAAACAGGTGACTCTGCGCTTCGTCACGCAGCGCGGCGATGGCGGCTCCGCCGCACGCCGCCGACTCCCTGGGCCCTGTCGCAGTCCCGTTTCGCGTCCCCACTATCGGGTCCTTCTCAAGCACAGCACCCACCCCTGGACCGCATTTGTAAGCTTCTCTGGCCACTTTGCCCCTGACCTGGCTCGGCGAGATGGTCCTCCTCTTTCTGCTTTCGACGCGACCTGAACGCCACTTGGTCCCGATCTTCCTTCACTTTGCTCTTCTCCATGTTCTTCCTGAAAGGTTCGTCTGGAAGCAGGGAGCTTCGCCAAGCGACCGAAGAAGAGCTGCGACCACCTCCGCGTTCTAGGAGCAGGAGGGAAGAAGCCCCAGAGCGAGCACGTCGGCAGCAGCGAGACCGAGAAAACGGAAACGGAAACTCCCACTGGCGGCCTTGAGGCTGCAGTTCCAAGCGTCGCGGGCTCGAATCCCCGCGCGGGGAAGATCGACGCCGGAGGAATGGGTGTGTCGCAATATTCGAGTCTTCCCCGTAGGATGGCTCTGGTTGCCCACCGGCTTCGGGAGTGGCACCGGCCGGTGTCCTCGCCGACTGGCTGGGATCCGAAGTTCACCCTCTGGGGTCCTTCCAGGAAGCAGGGAGCCTTTCCCCTCCGGTTGAGAAGGTGGAGCCTTCCCTTTTCCCCTTCTGAAGGGGACTCACCACCGCGTTTCCAGGAGCTGCTTGATACTCCCTTCTTCGGGGGAGTCGCCTCTCCAGAGTGCCAGAAGCGCGCTGCTCCCTTCGGGGAGCGATTCTTCAGATAAATGGTCTCTTCGGGGTTCTCAGAGGAGGAGGAAACCAGGAGCGGATCTTTTCCAGGTTCCCTCCGGGGAAAACCAGGGCGAGGGTTCCCTTCGACATTCCTACCCGAGTGTGAGAGGAATGGACTGCTTTCCCTGGAGCCTTTCCTGGATTCATAGGATGTCCCCCCCCCTCCCTCCAGGGCACCTCTAGCTTGAAGAGTTACCACATACACCCTCCCTCCTTCCCGTCTACAAGTTCTCTTGCTGCTCACCAGCGGGAGTCTTCTGACCACCGAACCTCATTGGAGTTTCGCTTGCCGTCCGGAAGCGCTCCGCGGCTTTCGCGTCTGGTCCACTGGCCCGTCCGCAAAGACGTCTTCTCCGATGTCGTCACTTTGTCGCTCACCTGTTTCATGCGCGCGAGCAGGAGGTGCATCGCAGCGTTCTCGAGATGATTATCATCCGGCTGTGCCGGGACATTTATTGCATAGCATGATAAAATCACATGATTGTGATGGAACCGTTGGTTCTATCACGTGCCATGAAGCTGCCGAAGAGCGGTGCGCCAACCGGCGACATCCGCTTCGGCAGCGCGAGGGAGGGGAAAACAAAAAGCAAAAAAAATAAATACGTCAAAGCAGAGGAGGGGAAACTATATACGGGGAGGAGATCACGATACGCTGTCAGGAGTCCTCTGCATCCTGTTCAGGATGCTGGCAAGTTCCGTCCGTATAGCGCCCAGGTGGCACCATCTCGGGGCAGTCCTCAGGAAGATCTGCGCCCAGTGGATTGCGTCCCTGCCATTTCAGCGTCTTCTTCTGGCGTTCCAGGCCGCCGTGATCCCGCGAAGACAGCACGGAACTGAGAGGGTCGCGGCTGGCGGCAGTGTGGCACTGCACGCAAGAAGAGGCGTCTGAAAACGATGGTGATCGAAGAATCTCACAAGGGGAAAGCGGAATAAGTGCTTCCCGGTTTCGAGGCTCTCTCGTTTCTCTTTGGAAAGGGGCCCGCGCACGGCTACTTTTTCGCCCATCCCCTTCTCCGATTGAGGCGATACGAAACTGCAAATTCACAGCATCCCCCCAAATTTCGGCAAATTCGAGGGTACATCTTCCTAGCGGACACACATGCAGAAGACCTCTCCTCACCCATCCGACACGTCGGTCCGATCCTGTTCAAAAAAAAGGCAACGGCAGCAAGGTTCGGGAACATACGAGAAGAAACGAGTGGATACTTTTACCATCTCCACAGCCTCCTCCTCGGTCATCGACAAAATTGATTACAATAAAAATTCACCACAATAAAAGTTACAAGAAAGAAACGGTCAGAAATCTTTTGTGTCCAAACCGAATGGATCCAAGCATCACTGAGAACCCTACTAGGGAGAGAGCGGAGGTGAGAAAGGAGAGAAGACATATAAATTAATATATAGACGCAGGATGGACCGGCCTCACAGAGATGATCACGAGCCCTACGTATCCGCATCAACGGGTTTATTAGTCAACACATGTTATTGCGGTATGCATAATGCAATCGAATGGGTAGGGGCATTTGGTATAGGGAATGAAGTCTGGAGTACAAAAGGAAAGGATAATAATTAGATCAACATAAATAACGAGCGAAAGAGAAGGACCTCTGGGCTCTGGTGCTCCTGGACTCTCAGTTCTTGATCGGTGAGGGCGAGATACGTCCTGGTGGTGGTCACCTGAGACAAGAGAGGGAAATCTGGATTCAGCTTCCCGAATCACGACGGCTACCCATCTTGCCGGGTTTCACTTCGTTGGGCCTCATCTTACAAGCTCAACTGGAACCAAAGTTCACGCTGACGGAGGAGCAGCAACACGGGGTCGAACTCGACGAAGGAAGATCAGATAAGAATAACAGTGACCCATCGCTAAATAATGATGGAGGCTGCTGCTGCAGCGGGCAAACGAGTGCTCGTGAGAGAAACCGCCGCTGCTAACGAGTGCCATCAGCAATCATGGGTCACTTAATAGGGAACTGAAGTCTCCCGTTTGCGATCGAGTATTCTAGTTGGCTGATTAATTTGCGTGATGAAGCGCCTCTTCGTGCGCAATGCCCTTTCTCCTGCCGCATCCCTAGCAGCTCTTTGCTGCCTACTGGGATTGTGGCGGCCGGAAGCTACGCTAGGGGAGGATGGCGCGATAGGGGCGGCATCTGCTTCGCCCTGCGCTTCCTGTGGACGACAGCAAGATAACCCCACCTGGGGCCTACTCGGATGGAACCTGCTGGCATCCTGGAAAGGATGCAGGGCATGCCCTCCAGCTCCCTTTAATCCCTTCCCTAACCCTCCCAATTTTTCGTACATATGTTTTTGTTTTATTTTTATTTTTGTTTGTCCCTCCGCCGCCGAGGGGAACCTCGCCGGCCTGCGTGCCGGTTACTCGGCAGGTTCCGAGCATTTTCGGACAATGTAGGGCTGATGGCCCTACATATGTATCTTTACTTTTTATAACAGGCTTCCCAGCGTAACCGGGTGATAAAACCGATCTCCGTCAGGGTCTCTCACGTTTTGCTCGGTCACCAGTACGTCCAGCAGAGATCGGAGGACCAGAAGGACCATAAACATCTTCTTCCATTCCAGGGATTTCATCAGGCCGTCGTCTTTGCATTGGGGGGAGGGGGTCTCGGGCGGGATCGCCACGTACTGTGATCCTCCATCCTACTGCTGGCGAACGAGGCGAGTGACGTCTTCGGCCACTTACAAGAAGCTCGCTATGAAGGGCGAACAGAATCTGCCCTACTTTACACCAGGGAGATGACAGCTAAAGGGCACAGTCTCTGCTTACCTATCGGCAGTTGTACACGGCCACGCTACCTCGCAAGCGGTTTGCTCTGCTCCAAAACCGCAACCACGATTACGGATCTGTGCAACTCCGTTCAGGTCAGTTGTCCTCTCCAGCTCCAGCTTTTATTCAGTCTTGAAGACATTCTGACAACGCTTGTTGAAGAAGAGATAATAGCAGGATGCTTCTGTTAAATATGGACAAAGTCTTCGTTGATCCGTCAGACGCAACTCAGAAGACATCATTGGATCACAGTTGATTCCCCCTTTCTCCGTCGAGGTCATTGCTAGCCATCCAACTTGCTCGTGCACTCTCGTGTACAAACAACATTAGTTTGAAGAGCATTAGCTGAAATGGGGATGATGGCATCCTGATTCATCGTTCCTTCTTCCCACTTCCTTACATCTTTTTTTTCTTGGTTCGTTACGTTCTCAAGTTGCTTAACTCCAAAGATGCATTGGAGAGGATCGACAAACTCCTCCACACGGAAGTTCCCAACGCTTCTTTCGCCGTTACACTTTCAAAGTGTGTGAAGCTGGGACTTCAAAGGGAACGCTCCCGATTCCTGGCTGCCAATCAGCGGGTCATCTGGCCGCGGACGCAAGCGCACCTCTTCAGTGAACACCCGAAGCTTGGAGTAATCTCAGAGTCATCCTAGGGAGGCCAGGCAACTCGGCGTCGATTTTCTATTTTCATCCGGTCATGCCGGGGCGTTTATTGTAGAAAAAAAAATATTTACAAAAAAAGACGGTCATGTAAAATATGAAAAAATGTCTTTCTTCGTGGTGGTTTCACAGCGACACTACTACGATGGCAGATGCTTCGGAGACTGCTTCTCGTGAACAGATCCTCCCAATGAGGTCCGCACAGGAGAAGTGAGAGAAGGGGTGAACGCAAACAAAAGCGCAAAAGCTCAGTTTAAAAATATGTTGGGAGGAGAGGGGAGGGATCACATATTCCGTCCCGGCGTCCTCAGAATCCTCTGAAGGATGTAGGAAACGTTCCTCTTTTTGTTGGCGGAGATATGGCCATCTTGCCGCCTTCCTCACGAAGGAGGCAGGTGATTGGAATGACCTCACCGTTCGACTGACCTCTTTCGGAGCACGGCTTCTCGCTGCCGCGATCGACGAAGGCAGCACGGAGCTGCAAGGGGAGAAGCTGCAGGCGACATTGAGTCCCACTTGAAGAAGCGCCGCAAGACCTCTCTGCCCATCGGGAATGGGAGGGCCGCAGCGAAGCGTTCCCGGACACTCAGGAGGGCAAGAACACAATCCAACAACAGGTGCGGTAAGGTTTCCGGTTTTCCGCACCTGGCACAGTCTTAGTCCGCACTCCTCTTCGTCTAGGGGTAGACTCGAGCGTTGCAGGGATCTTCCGGTACAACGACTGCAATGCCGAGTCCAGCCACTTCAGGAGAAGCATGGGGCTGTCCACAAACACTGGGATCCTGGACATCCCTTAGAAGAGGTACAGACATAGTGTACTCTTCTAAAGAAATGTCCAGAAGTTCCGCAGACCGAAGAATTCTTTCGAAGAGGGCGGTGGGGGTACATGCGTCAGCGAGTTGAAGCGCCGTCCAGCATCCCAGCTTCTTCTTTCACGCGACCTCTCACGATACTTCCCATCATGCAAGGACATCGCCATGTTCACTTTTTTTCGCATGGTGTTGAGCGTGGCTGCAAGTGGGGTGTTCCGTGCCCGGATGGTATTCCTTGGATAGTCCATGATTTTTTAGAGGCATTCGAACCTGCGACGCAGGTAGGCTCTGGATGCATCGAAAGTTAGATCTCCGGGTGGAATTCTGGGTTTTCTATTCAGAAAGCTCCAATTTGGTGGCATGCGATGGGAGGGTTGTCTTCCTGTTCTCCAACTGCGCTTTGTGTCGCCACTAATGTGCCTCAACGACTGGTTCCAGGAGAATTTTCCTGCAGTGTCTCCAGAGAGGAATTTTCCAAGGTAGCCACCCGAAGTGTCTACTTAGTAGTACCAATTATACTTAGTGGTACAGTGTCTACTATAGTAGTCCCAATTCTTGAGGTGGCAATGTAAGAGGATGTCAGGAGCCTGAAGCAGCTGTCTACAATGAGAGTATCTGCTTCAGGCTCCCGACATCCTCTTACATCGCCACCTCGAGAATTGGTACTACTAAGTAGACACTGTACCACTAAGTAGAATCTGCTTCATCTGACAGTAGCATCAGCCCCAGGCATCCGTTCTTCTGATCCCGGCAGAGACACTGGCCGGACGCTCTTGCAGATAGATGCAGCGTGGTCTTCACTGTCCTCCTAATATCCCTGTCCACGAAACTTCCAATCTCCTTTTGGATGAGTTCCTAGCTCTGAAAGTGCACGAGGCTAGGAAAAAGGAACGTTTCCATAGCAGGTAGGCGCTGAGACCGAACGCCGTGGAGGCACGGCCGCCAACTCGGGGCTATCGGGCAAAGGGAGGCAAACAGGAACTGGAATGTTTAGGCAAACACTTCATGTGGTTGCATAAACATCCAGGCAACGACCCCGCTGTTATCGCAGAGTCCAGCTTCCAATTTTGGTACCGTTGACCAGAAGACCGCATTCAAAAATAGGCGCAGTAAAAATAGTGATAAAAGCAATCAACTTTTCGCAAATTTTTGACTATATCCCAGCGATAACGATGAACTATGACCACTATTCGTTGTTGAGCAGTGAACAGTACCGCTAGAGAAAAAGAAGAGGCTCAGTTGTCTATAAAGTGTGGTGCCTATGCAGACTCAGAGACAGCACTACCGAAGTGCTAAAACGAGGGGAGGTTTCCTATACGTTCCCCATGGAAAAGCAAAGTGCTTTCACGAAACTACTCGACACGTGCATCCTTACACATGCTCCTTAATTTCGAGGTGGTGTTTAGATGGAGTCCTGATTTTTTTTTTGCTCCGTTACTGGGTGTGGTCACCTTTCTCCTTTAATCTTTTGTTATGAGCTTCATCCATCCCTCAATTCGTCTTCTGAGAAGTTCGGCTATGAGTTCTTAGAAGGATGCTCAAAGTTTGAAAGTTGCAGCTCTTGAAGGATCATGCGACAAATTTCGGAGATCACTCTGCTTTTGCCAAGATGTTTTCGATCGGAGTCACTTCATTCGAGATTTTGCCCTTTCTTCCCTCGCTTGTAACCGAAAACCTTCACGCGCGAAAGACGGGATTGCGGTAAGATCAACGGTGAGTTGGAACTGGGTAGGAACTGCACCTCGCAAGTTTGAGAATCTTTCTCAGATACTGAGGGCATATTGCGACGTCGATACAGGAAAGCAGGGGATTCGAATTTCGTAGGGGTCTCTCGAAGGGTCGGCAGTAGCAGAATTTTGTAGGCGATGAAGAAAACAAACTTGTTTGTCGCAGAAAAATCGACTCGTTCGCAGATGGGATACAGCCCCAGCAGCCACCACAAGTTTTCAATCTGTAAACACGTAGAAGGGCAGCACTTGAAGATATCACAATGCTATGCTGGTCTACAGTAATTGTATTCAAGCCACAACTCGGCATTGAGACTTCAGGAATGAGACGGACGGTAAAGTTTCATCCCAGAATTTCATCATTTAGTAGTTAGTCTCTCTTCGTATTCCTGTCTGCAGGATGAATTTTGTCTGTGTAGAACATTGAAGCTATACAGAGAATTCAACCTGAAATGGGAACACGAAGTTGGAGATTAATGACGTAATAATCTTAATGAAAGCTTGAAAGGGAGAATAGAAATATTTTCCTTCTTCCTTTCCCTTAATTGACCAACTATTTCGGAGGTTTGGGATTGAGCGCGTTACCTTTAGATTCACTGCTCTAGATCTTCAACTGACTTTTCGCGTGCTTGAAATCTTACTGAAGGATACAGCCGATCTTCTGTCCAGCGTCGTTAGGTGATATTTTCAAAATCCTCAAGTATGATAAAGTAAGTTCTCTCTGTAATCTGTTCCAATTTGAATTAAGTTTCTCTGAGGAAATACCGATTAGTATTAGCTATCTGGTAGTTATCTCGAAATCGTTTCATAAGCTATGACGAGAGAAATTTTTTTTACACCAACCACTATGTGCTTGAATCTCCTAAAACGCCCTTCTTAGTGGGATCTCAGAAAGAAACATCACGGTGTTTAATTCACGAGGAAGAAGCGTGCGTGCCTCCTTGAATCAAGGAGATCATTCGTGTTTAATGGAGCGAGCGAACTTCGATGTTCTGCTAATAGATGGAGCTTCTTGGTCCTCCTCATGTCTTCTCTAACGCAACACTTGACGGAGACTACAACTGTGACTCGGTCTGTTCCTATCATACCGGACAATCACAGAGCTTCCATGGCAGAAAGATATGGCGCATCTAACAGTTTGAAAGATCCTGGAAAATATCTCAGAGAAGCCCCGCGACATCCACTCTTTGTGTCTCACCTCAACTGCCACTGGCTAGCAGCATGCAAAACGCCTCGAAGATCTCTCAATGTTCTCTGAGCTACATGCGCACATCTCTCGCACTCTCACGATTCAAGATAACGGATTCCTCTACATGGCTTACCCCCGGACATGGAGAATTCTGAACAGTCATGTGTCGTGAAAAAACATGAGTACACCCCCTGTGAGTTGTAATGAAAACGGTGTCAGACATCAAACATGAGGACATTTCTCTGAGTAAAAATTTCAGAGACGCCACCAAATGTGACATTTCAGCAGAATACGCTTTCTTATATTGGTCTAATAGCGTTCTCAACAGATAAGGGGTGGCGGTGGGATGCTTGGCTGCCAATCCATCTTCCTCCATGCTATCCTTTGATCTCACTGCTTTTCTTTTCTTTACTTTTTTCTGTGGGAAAACCGCGAATGGCACTGTGAGAATCGATCCTGAAATCAGTCTTCATGAAAATCAGTGACGACCTTCCATGATGATCTCGGATATACGATGAAGCATATCCCGTACAATCACGATTGATAGACTGAAATGACTCTGACGGACTGAAAAACAAAAAGAGAGAGAGAGAGAATGCTAATGTAAAAACTCTTTCAATACATTCCGTTTTGTCTGAATGGAATTCATGTTTCAACTCATAACAAAAGCAAAAAGGTCCAGTTGTATTGCCCATTCAGTTTTTTGGCTATTTTTGTAAACATCCTGCATAGCTAAGAAAGAGACGTAATCGAAAAAATAAGATCTTGGCTTCTTGGAAGAAGACAAGATGTCTGAGTAAATCGAGAAGAGATACGTGATCGAAAAGGTGACGTTCGACGCATGAAACAATTGTAAAAGGGCTGCTGGCTCCTCTCAGTCCTGTTTCATCCAGGAATCTTGCGGCGCATTTGTCCCAAGCCCTGACTGACTCAGGGGTCAAGTTTCCCTTGAATCCGTTTCCTTGGGCAGGAATCTGGATCCTTGTTTACTTTCCCTTTGCACATTTCCTCTTGAGTCTTTCTTCCTCACATATCGATACCCATTTTTAATGCCCCCCTTCCGCTTTTGTATCTCTGACGGGTCGTTTTCAAAGTCATTTCCTTTTTTCCTTTTTTTTTTTTCGATTCCTCAAACCAGGTGCGAGACGAATCAACTGATCTACTTCATTCAGTTCCCTGACTTTTTAACATTCTCAGCAATGCCAATAATTCCTTTTCAGAGCCCGGCCACTTGAGTACTTTGAAGATTCTCTGGGAGATTTTCACTGCCTCCTTCTTTGACATTGCTTCCATTCCGTCTCATTTTCTACCTGAGGTATTGTAGTAATGTGATTAAATTCCAAAATTTCTCCGATGCCTTGTTGTTCTCGTGATCTCCTCTCAAGACAATCCGATCGTGTACCATGGTTTGGATGGTCACGTGGTCGTACCAAAACTTCGCCGACATTTCTACTGAGTTAACGGTCAAACGGGGAGGAAATGACTCAAGAAGACAGTCTTGCTTCAGATGCAATTACAACGACCTTGGTCTGGGAATTGTACTGAAGAATCCTTACGAGGAAAGGGTTAGGTGTGTGTTTCCGTAACATCTAAATGAAGCAAGATGGAGCACCCGAAAGGACAAGCATCCCGTCATGATTAAAACACTCTCTGGTCCCCAACTTGAATCAGTTTCACCCACATCAGTAAATTGTCAAGGTGATACATTCTTAATACAATATCCCAAACTTCGGGATATGACCCCGAAAGTGCTTGCTTTCCTGTGTATCCAAATACTTGCAAATGGCTTTCTCTTGGCAAAACTCTGTTCTTAGGAAAAACATAGAAGGAATCATCCCTTACTTGCTATAGATAGCTTGCCGATTCTTTCCAAATAGATGATTTTCCATGGTCACGAGCATTCTTAGAGGCTTGCACTTTTGCGTTAGATCGAAATTCATTTCATCACCTCGCCTGTGATGGAATTCTGATACCCCAGAATACCATCACAGCTGGTGACCCCTAGTGGTGACTCCAGAAGAGGTGAGTTAGAGGAAAGAGACCAGGTAATCAGGAACGGCTCTGCACAGCACCTCCAAAAGGCCCTGCGTCGGTGAGAACGATCGTCATCAGAACCTCAGGACAATGGAATCCGACAAACGTCGAAGTATTAAAAGAACTGAGGATCCCTGGGTGACAGGCAGAGCACATTAGGAAAGAAATGATGCTGATGCCGAATACAATTCAACTCAATAATCCAATGAGTTCTCATCCAGTCGGTACATCCGGTCTCCGACCAGATCCCGCACTCCAAAGCGAAGGTCGGCTGGTCTCACTCATCATAACCACTTGCTCCTTCGAAAAATACCCAATCATCTTCGTAAAATGCCAGGAAAATAAAGGAGAGCTTCCGCTTCAGAGTGTCCACCCCGATGCACATCTTCGTGTGAGGATCTGTGAGTGCGTAAAACCCGGCCGAAGGTGCTGAAGATCCTGCAGAGGCGAGCCAACCACCTGAGGAAGGAAATGACCTCCAGCAGCAAACAGTGCTCCCTTTCGATCCTCTGGGTCCCCATCGGATGGGTCACCTCCAGATATCCTCCGGCCATGCTGCGCCATGAGGTGACTCTGGACGAGGTAGCCACTATGTACCATCCCTGAAAAGCTCGACAGTACGTCGGGATTGTGGGAGTTTTTTCTCTCCCCTGGACGTTACAATGCAGCCCTTGTTGATAAACAAGTTTCCGGGACGCATGCGGCTGCCGGACCTCCCGCAATGAATTCACCTGAGAACCACTGCCTCGTCAGGAAAATGAGACAAGAGGGGACAGTTCGTCCGCGGGGGTGCTGTTAAGCCCCCTCCAAATCGCTTGTTTATGTCGCCCATCCCTTCCCCCATCAAACTTGGTCTGCATAGGAGTGATGAATGGATCAGAACTCTCTTTCCGGGAAGGAGCCGGAGGTCGACTCCCAGTCCCGGTCACTCATCGAGGACATCCGCTTTTAACCACTACCAGTGTTGCATCCGAATGAATGGGGGTCAACCAGTGTCATCTTGTGGAGGAGACTCGAATTCACGACGTACCCCATCTTTCGGCGTCGATTCCTGCCGAATATTCGGACCCGCGACGCTTGATGGTGCCACGCGCGGAGACCGTAACCACATGGCCTCCGATCAAAACTCTGAGGGACAGCTAGAGGTGTGGTCCACTTCCTCTCCCGTTGTCAAAATCGGCCCAGACTGATGGACCCAGAAGGCTCAACAAAGATTTCGATTCCGCACTTGTCTGAACTCGGGAGTCTCGTAGGGCTGAGGAGCTTCGCCAACGCGACGGCGAACCGAAATTCCGCAGCATCCTTCCCGGAAGCCGCATTGGGTTTCGCCTATGGCTGGAATCCTGTGGTACCCTGCGCTTGCAGCGGTGGTTCCATGGAGGAAGTCGGTCAGAATGGCGCTGATTCACTCGAAGAGTCTGAGCGTTTCGATGAGCACGGATGCAGAGTGCGAAGTTACGTCTACCTCAGGTTGCCAGGTAACAGGTAGGAATGGCATTTTCCCGTTCCCACTCCTGACCCTTTTCTTGAGAAATGATGGAGAGAGATCTCACATATCAGATCGCGATTGTGATTCAGTGAGTGGGTATGGACTAAGAGTACCTCTGGAGGGCTGAAAAGACAGCAGTTCGCATGCCACGTGGCTCTGGAAAGCAAACTAATTAAGTATGTTGCATAATATATTTATATTGATTACTTTTAATGGAATTAAATATCGAAAGGGATTGAGTATGCACAATAAATTAAATGCTAGAAAACAAGAAAAACTCAGTTGTCATTATGTTCTTCATTTCAATTATTAAAAATTCAGAACTCTCCCCCCCCCCCCCCCCCCAAAAAAAAAAATCAATTAGTTTAGCAAACATACTTATCTTGAAAATGAAAAGAAATTGTCCACTCTACCAACCCGACCACGTGAGAAATACCTTCAGGTTGAGGGACTTTTCCTGTTTTTCGACCACTACGATTCCATCCACCAAAAATAGGCAACTTTTAATCTTAAATAGGGTCTGCATCCTACTTGTGATTTGTAACTTTGAATTTCCCACTATGTTCTCATGCTAGTGGAGGCCCACTGACAGTTGTGAATCCTGATCGGTGACCCAAGATGTGTCCCCAGTGCATGTCCCGGATGTTTTGCATGGTAGTGCGTGACATCCTCCTCTTTGTTTTTTTCTGCCACTGTGCGAGGGATTTCGAGTTTCCTGAGCTCAGCGCCGTCTTTTGGATCCCAGGCTCCTAGGAATCTCGCCATCAGCGCTCTCACCGAAGCTGGTACGCCCTCTAGCAGCGAGAAGGAGCGTGACCATTCCAGAATCGTCATCAAGTCCTCCTCACGTGGGCAAGAAGCATGAAATACGGCGGTTCGACTTTCTTTTCTGGAGCATCAGGGCCGAGTGGGGACTGAAATCGTCTTCCCGGATTGGAGGTCTCCCAGCCTCCTGCTTGCGTCAGTTCCTTGATTAGGTTAACGAGACAGTGGCGACGGTGATTAGGACACACTAAGATTTAGGATGTGCATCAAGGCACCAGGACCGAATTATGACCTCTGTCTGGGCGACATTCTAACGCCCGATTCCCTTTCTTGCACGTCTCTGCTTCGGAAACGAAAGACGTTCTTCAACCGAAATTGCTATGGAAACCTCAGCTGTGGTCGTTTTACGAAAAGCTGCTGACCATTTGCCACTTCGAACTCACCTTATCAAAACCAATTCGGAAAAAAGTACTCCCACGGGCTGAATGTATTGGAATTCGTGGAGGACAACTCTTCGACCTTGTTTCGTAACCACAATTCCAGATCTTGGGAACTCTCACGAGTTTTCCAAACATATAAAATGCTCCCCAAATCCCAGGATGTTACCCGTGCTACGCAAAACTCACCAGGATACGATACGATGGCTCTGGAAGAATAGTTATCAGTTCAGCTTCCCATTGTCCAAGTACTCAGATGAATGAGCTCCGGGAGGTAAAACTCGTCAGAATGTGGTCCATCGTTGTGTTTTCACTAATTTTCGCAGTTTTCTAGAGTTTTCCGTAGAAATCTCTGTGAGCTGTGGCTCATAGACTCTTGTTTTCTTGCGCTGCTTCCTTTGATGAGTTGCGACTGCCGCTTCCAATAATGATTCATCACGAGCATCCACAATCTTCTTCAAGTGTTCAAAAGCACTCGGTCAGTGGGAAATGCAAGAGGTCATTAAAGCCGGAACTACATTATTCGAAAAACCCCAGCGCTTCCGTATTTGGCTCGACTGTTCCCTGTACGATCCAAATCGAATTCATTTTGCTTCCCGAAATGTGGGAACTTTCTCTTATTCGCCTGCTTTGCCAAGCAGGCGAATAAGAGAAACTGAAGGATGCATAAATTAAGCGCGTGCGGATGCTGGAAAAAAGATGTGCAAGAAATTTTTACCAGATCGCTTTGCGCAATAACGGTATTCCTTCTCTTCAAAAGAGAATCAAGTCCAACTCTCAGAGATGGGCTAAAGAACGGGATGTCATCGCCAGGCGGAGTGAATGGAACGCTGGAAGCACATACCTGAGATTTCCTCACCTGATGAGCCTCATTGGAATCCCAAAGCCACCTCTTACTGAGCGAAGGGGGATCTGTTTGCCTCCGATTGAAAGGACCCGCTCCTGGCTTTCATTTTCCACGAAGATTTTCTAAAACTACTCATTCATGTTCATTCCATCAGAGCGAAAAAAAAAAAAGAGTGCTTGGTGCGATCCATCCACCAATACATAAGTGGATGGATTCATAAGAAATGGTCTAATGCGCCAGCTGACGGACTGGAGGAGAAGCAGTCGTTCAGCAAATTGTCGGGTCGGAGCCGAAGAGATGGATTTTCAAAAAAACGTGACTCTGTGTGGTCTAAGAGCTGGGTTAAAGTAGCTGACATCCGCAAGCGGAAATGCTATTCATCTAGAAATCACTCACCGAAAAAATGGCAATTCTGAAAGAAAAAAAAAAGTGGACTAAAGAGAAAGGAAAGCATTTTTTCTTTTTCTTCTTTTTTCCTGGAAAGTCCGTGGCAGGTGCCCTTCGCTTAAATGCAAAGGCGCAGACGTGCAAAAAATGGTAGTTCCACTCGGGATTGCAGAGCTAGTAAAAGAAAGAAATTCTTCTATCGAAGTGCTGAGTATTGTTCCCTTCTTCCCAACCTCCTGATGAGGCAGTGGCTCTCCGGTGGACTCATTACGGAGGGGGAGGGACGTCCAGCCGGTGCTTATCAAGCTAACGAGGACTGCTGCATGCTAACGGCTGGGGGAGAGAAAGGATTCCCGCAATCCCGACGTTCTGTCGAGCTTTTCGGAGATTTATTAAGATTATCACCTTTTACTGCAGCCAATAATTCTTTATTCAAATCTGATTATACTTGTTCTATCATCCGTACTATACTTGTATAGCCCTTTTGAATAGCCAAATCTAAAGGTGTTTTACCATCTTTGTTTTTAGCCTTTAGAGTAGCTCCCTTTTCGATAAGATATTCTGCTACTTTCAAATGATTATTATAAGAAGCATGATGTAAAAGAGTGCTATTATTGCTGTCTTTGGCTTCTAAGCTAGCACCCCGGGTAACAAGATCCTCAACTTACCATAATGAACAGCATAATGCAGGGCTGCCCAGCCATTACAACTCTCTAAAGCATTAATGTCACCACTCTTCTCTAAAATTAGTTTAAATATGTCCTTACCTAAATCTACACCACCGTTGTAAACAAAATAATTTAAAAGAGTCCAGATTTTTGAGCATTTATTCTTAGGTTCAATGTCAACTTTACTTCTGTTAGCAGTTCTATCAAGAAGAGCTTGAACTTCATCCCATTTATCTTCATCACGGTATGTAATGACTACCTCGTCCAGAGTCATCTCGTGGAGCGGCACGCCTGGAGGATACCTGGCGGTGACCCACGCGATTGTGACCCAGAGGATCCCAGAGGATCGGACGGGAGAGGCTGCAGGTTGCTGGAGGCCCTTCCTCATCTTGCCAGGAACTGCATGAGTCAATGAAGTTCTGCATTCGTACGCGAAAAGCTGAGCAGGTCAATGTACTTTCTCAGTACAAAGCATCATCGTGGGAGAAGAGTTCAATGGGGTGCGGATCTTCACCGTAGGAGGGAATTCTTACGCAAGGTTCCTTCAAGGAACTCTCTTCCGCTCTGAAAATCGACACTCGCGTGTGTTTTTCGGAACGTTTTTGAGGCTTCGAAGACCGAAATTTCGGAGGCTGAAAGGTTCGAAGATGTTAGGCCTAAAAAACAAAAACTTTATCTGGGTCAGAGGAAAAGTGATAGCGGACGAAGTCCGCAGCCTGCCTGCTGCTATTCCACTTTGTACACCATTCCCTCCCCCGAAGCCCTGTCTGCTGTAGCGGTTATTCACTTTCAATACGGTGCCGACCTTGGAATGTGGTCTTTGGATCCGATAGAACGGATTTTCGTCCAAGAACTTCCGAATTCTTCGTCAAGAGGGCTGCTTTTCGAAATCAAAGTTCGAATTCGAATTTTCACTCAACGTGTTTTTTTTTTTTTTCTTTTGCCTTTTGCTGGCTCTCTGTCGGAAACTGGTTCACTGTAGAAACGAACATGAAGCCGTGAAGAGCACACTCGGCGATCTTTGACGACTGAGCAGCGATTTTGCACGAAATCACCTTTTTTTTTCATGGGAAAGGTTCCAAGAATATTAGTTGTTGTCAGGTCAAGTTATCAGCTCAACTTCCCATTGCCCAGGTACTCAGATGCTCGAGAGCCGGGAAGCAAAAGTAAACTTATACAAAGCAACGAGACAGCAACAACAACAACAAAAAAGAAACAGTGAAAGAGAAGAAGTCAAACGAGGAAGAGATCAGAAGCGGATATGACGAGTGGAAGAATCTTCCACCAGAGCCACAATTCGTTCCCTGCGAGAAAGGGAGCGCAGTCCCAATCAGCGTGACGTTGCAGTAACTCGGCAAAATAGTCAAGGTGTGCTTGAGAGATTGAGAGCAGCTTGAAACGGAGGGATATTGGGTGGTAGCTCAAGATCGGTGGCGAGACGCCTTCTCTCCCTATCCACCCGAACGAAAAATCCCACCCGTTTGTGTTTTCCCTCCAGCTGGAGCGACCGGATTATAGTAGGATGCGCTGATGACGGTTAGAGATTTCATCTCTGGAAACAAAACCAAGCGGTGCATTTCCTGCTCACCGAGGTAGCAGGTGGGAAGTTTTCGAGCATCGGCTGCCCCCGATCAAAACAGACAGCTATGCACAGCATCTTTCTTTGCCGCAGGCATTCATTGGATTGCACCTCGAGATTTCTGCCGTGATCGCAGCTGTATTTGGGAGCCATACCGAGTATCCTCAGGGTTTTGACTAGATCTGCTATCTAAATAGAGGAAAGGGAAGGTTTCCTTTAAAATCTCACTAGGGTCACAATAAAGTGCCAGTGTACAAAATCGCCAACGGGTGATTATTTAGAGATTCAAGTGCTCTCACTCCAACGAGAACGCCTTTAGAGTGTGGTTAAATGGACCTCTCCAAGGATTGAAAATACAATAGAAAACTCTTGGCGACAGTGAAGTACTCATTCCTCATCATGTTTAAATTTAACAGTGATGATGATTTAGATGGTTATTCGGATTTTGCAGATTTCTGTCTCAGAAGTGTCGTATGACAGAGAAAATAACACTAACAAGTTGCGTGCAGTAATCGTAGAAAAAAGGGGAAAAAAAAGATCGTCTAAGGGCTTCAAGTTTAAGACTTGTTAGCACGACGCAAAAAGCTGGGCCTTCGTAGTTGAGCACGAAAATCAGTCTTCTAAAGAAATAGAGGCCAAAACTAAACATTAAATGAATCCAACGTGATGAGCTCAAAAGATCTCAAAACGATAGTTGTGAGTGTGTTTACTTTTATCATGATGATCAGCAGGCGCAGTTTGAGCTTCGTGAAGCCTGCATCCGCTCGAAACACAAAAAGCTTGAGTTGAGCAGCTTCAGTTGACGAAACAGGATGAAATGCTCATAAACTAACTTTCCCGTGCAATCCAGAATATTTCAGAAGTGATTGGGGGAGATCGAAAAATGGAACACTGCCGAAGACAAAGTCAAAGGCCTCGTTTGGATGGCATAAAGGTGAAAGAAGGGCTTGTCTGATGCTAACTGCTTGATAGGAATTCTGGGATGCATCCCTCGGGAACGTGGTACAGTAAACTCATCGATACTTTAAAAGAAATAGCATCTGGAAAATTTTCTGATTAGATGATTGTTGAGATGTTGAGAATGCTGATGCTGATATGCACGAGTTGAGCACACATTTACATACTGCACTCATATACGCATACGTAACACCTACTGTGTCACAATACCCGTGTAGAGAAATAAACAGTCTTGCATTGACCTCACCTTATGACAAGTTAGTCTAGCCTGCGTGGAAGCTGAGAAGATCACCCATAGAAGTCTATAGGGGCAGAATTTTCTTCCGTTATTTCCCAGCAGCTTTTCTCCTGAATGTTTTCGGTGGTCCGGTAGCTGACAGACTGAGATTGCTAGAGGTTTTACCATGCGTTTGAGCCAGGAGTCAAAGGGACGGTATGCTTAGGGACTGATTTAAAGTGTGACCTCACCAGCTTGCCGTTTTCCGTGTGTGCATTTGCGAAAACAAACATCATCCTGAACACGTCTACGTTCAAGAAGTGGAAGGGTCTTATTCTTATGCATCTAAATGCTGTTGATCCTAATAGCAGAATATTCCTGACAAGCCTTCCTTCGGAATTCAGAAATTACACAGAATCGTATTATCAGATAGTCAGCTAAATCGATCATGGAGTTCGAGGAGAGCTGGTTTCTGTCAAGACTTGTTGTCAAATTGATAGCATAGGGTGCTGATAAACTGCTTTAAAGTCGATAAATCCTCCTCTTTCCCTGGAACCTTAAATGGCTTGGGAAAGTGTTCGTTCTTTGAGAAGAATCGTCTACAGAGATTCTCATGATGGCCAAGCCATTGTGAGTGGCTGGGGAAATCGAGACACCTGCGGAGCCTCCTTGTGGAAGCACTTTTCGAAATGATCCAAAAACGCAGTCACCTGAAATGAAAAGATATGTTCAAAGTTCCAGAGGGTGGAAGAAACTGTGCATCTTCCGGCTGAGAACTGCCTAATAAACGGTTAAAATGCGCGTGAACCATAACTCACGGAGTGAAGAGTTCTTCAGATATGTTGAACGCGATGATAACCAGAGGAAAGAGAGAACAGCTTCCGTCGTTTCAAACGAAGGTGGAACGATGGGTGTGTAGTCGAACAAAATGTAAAGACAAGACAACACCTTGTGATGTTGAAATTGAGGTTCCTCTGCTCTCACTCGTTTTACAGTCACAGTTTTTGGAATGAACCCAAGATGGGAACCTCGAAAAAGAGTGACTGAGATCAGCGTAGAACAGCGTAGATCCCGATCGTCGCGGAAGTGGAAGGGATCTCAGGAAAAGCTGATTCATTGCGCATGTATCATTGAGGAGTTTCTAGGAAACGAGAATATCAAGAAAACGATGAATCAGAAGAACCAGTGAAACCTCGTTGCGTGAAGGTGGAGAAATTCCGAGCGGCTTGAGATGGGTCAGATGATATCTCAAGCATATCGGTCAAGAACAGATAAATGCAGAGGACACGTTCTTCGAAGGCTTGCTGACTCTTTCCCATGAGACGAGGAACACCCAAGAGACGAGAGCAGGAAGATGAAAATGCCTCCAAGACAAGGTAACAGTGGCGCTGACTGGCCATCTCACCCTCTGGTTTGAGCGAAGAAGCATCACTCTGCGGCTGCATGCTGTGTGCACAGAGCTGCAGGGAGTCAGAGAGGCATGACGAAAGAGCAGTCATGCCCTACCGAGAACGGGTACGGCAGACCAGGAAGAGAGACGCATGCGCACGTGCGGCTCTGTTTGTTTTCACAGCTCTGTTTGGCATACTGCAGTGCCGCAGCTCCGGTCACCCCGTCGCTTTCATGTGCAGGTGACCCTCGACAGTAAAATACAGCGAATCCTGCCTTTGCGCTTCGGTTGCCACGGAGAGGGTCTTCGTTGTGATTACGACTGGCGATCAAATCGTTCGCGGCTCGCCAGCGGAACTAAGTTGAACCGCGCCGAATTCGACAGTCTCGCCGAAACTGGCTCCCTCTTTTAGACGAGCGAGCTCATTTATAGAGCTCCTTGCGTAACGATACCAACCATAGAAACGCATGCTCTCAGCAAATTTTGAAGGACCAGCAGTCAGTCCAACTCGAGGATCTCTGTTGAAAGATGGTGTGCCAGGGACTCGAGCATGGAGCAGTTTGGAAACTGGGGATGATGGGAGGGGAAAGGAGCAGATTGTGTACGTTCCGATCTCCGACTTCAAGGATTGATCTGATGATCCACTGTTCACAAGGTCCCTCTCTGCTTCAGCGCAAAAACACCGAAGGACGTAGGACACAGCAGGATAGAATGTTGTGACGAGAACCTAACTTGGGCTCGCTTCTATTCTGAGGCCTCCTGATCTATACGAATATTCCGGAGCTTTCCTGGAATAGGGATATCCCGGTTCGAAAGGTAGAGTCTACAAAGCTAGCGTCCTCATCAAATTCAGGAATTCGTCCAAGTCATCCGACGTATCAAATGCTGGACAAAGAATCCGAGATATTTTTCATTCTTTGTTTCCTCCGTTGTTTCCTGTAGCACGCATATTTTCGGATTTTGGATTCTTCCACTTCTTTTCGCCTCGGAACGAGCCTTCCGGAGAGGATGGATTCGGGAACTCGGTACTCCCGTGGTCCCGAGCTCCTCTGGAAGAGAATTTCCAATGGCTCAGGGTCCTGTCTGAGAGTTGTCTCTATGAGAGCAAGGAGTTTCCTCTTCACTGTTTCCTTGGAAAGGACAGGATTTCTTGCTGTTCGAATGCTTCCGACATTGCAAGTAGGGGCCGCGTCTTTGGGCGAAATTGGGCTACCAAGCTGAGAGATTGGTTACAGCCTGCAACTCTGCTAAGCCTCGGCAAATGACCTGCTCTTCACGAATCGGTAGTGGCGCGAAGTAACACGAATTTCCCCTTTCCTTTCAAATGCGGAAGCGGTAGTCTCCGATGACCTCATTACTGCCGCTTTTCACACGTCTTTCCGAACAGGCTGCACTCAAGTTCTTTGTATGAACTGCAGACAATCTTCCATTGCTCGCGAGCTTCATTCGGATGATAAGATGGAGCCTTCTTGTTTCCTCCATTAGATGCAAATATGTTTTCCTTCCGCAACCTAGAATTCTCTTCTCCTTTTGCACCAATTTTTTTTCACTCGCTGATGCATTGATTCTGCTCCGTTGCCACGAGAGAAAGAGCACGTTTGGCTTAGAATTTATGCATCATAAAAGGTGGAAGGAGAAGAATTTGCCACTATTTCCATCTCTTTTTTTAACCTTTTCCCTCTACTGGCTGAAGGAGGAAGCATCTGTCTGAAGTTTCTACTTCACTACCGATGTTCCGAAGATGGTCCAGAAGATACCATTGAAGATCTGGATGTTGGAAGCTTCCTACTGATGTGTTCCTCCTGGAGCCGTTCTATCTTGAAACTATCTATTTCAGCATCAGTTGGCTCCTTGAGTTCCAGGATCCCAACGCGAGCTACCATTGAAGGAAGGACTCCTTTGAAAGAAGAGCGGAACGTTTGCATTCTCTTCTTTCCCTTACCAGGCCTTCTTCAAAGATGCTGGGAGACTCACTTCAGTTGATGCAGCTTTGAAAAGGGCAGGAGACATGCAGACTGGCGACTCTTACTTCTCCAGAACAAAGTCGGTTCTAAGCAGGGAACCGAAGCCGGGTATGGATCGGTCGCATGCCATCAGTTTCCAATTCTTCCCAGTGACCTTTTAAATATGTGCCAACATCTCGTTGTGAACCTGTGAAATTGATGGCTGCTGCAAATGCGATGGTTCGGGATGCCATTCCGTCCTCGAATTCGAACCATTCCGTCCATGTATTGCACCTCCTTCGTTCCTGGTGGACGCAGCTTATATAGACAGAATTTTGAGCCATACTGCATGCATGAACCCGTGGTCACAGCTGAAGAGGCAGATGCTCAGATGAGCGATGCTGCCCACCAGCATCGGTTAAGGTCTTCCCTTGATTAGAGTGTTGGTTGATCAAGGAGAGCCATTCTTCTTTGCGTTGGAGGATCAGCAGATTAAAGACGATGCTTCGATTGGTTGGCCGTCTCTCAATCTAGGATTTCCAGCTCCATGTGATCTTGTAATAGTTTAGGCCACAACATAGCAATGGACCATAATACATCAACAACAAGAAATCCGGTGAGACTCCCCAACTTCCGAGGAGAAAATCTGGATTATCAACAAATAGAGTAGCGTTTTTCCAGAATGACAGGTAATTAGGCATCAACAGCAAATGGGCAGGGTGGTGGATCATCACTATGAGACATGTTCACGCCCCGTCAATTAAATCAGGAAGGTGGCACAGGGAAAATGGGAGCATGTGGCCTCCAATCAACGTGTCCTGAAAGGCGACTCAAGACTTTGCTCAGAATTGGTGAGCTAGAACGAAAGCCCAGTCATCATTCTCGATCTTTCCTACCCTGGTTAGAACTTGCCAAGGGTACTGGAGGAAGTGCGACAAAGGCAGGCAACCAAGTCTGTGTCTCGTGTTCCCCTCCAGAGTGCGAGGAGCTTCAGCGAGAGCACTAGTGGATGGAGCACTGAAAGTTGGGGTCCAAAGAACGATGAGGGGCTCAGAGAACTCGGGGTCGCTTGAACAAAGGCAGAAAACCGGAGCAGAGCTGGTAGTGCACGTTCCAAGTCACTGCCCAGGATGAGCGGTTGCCTACGGCGCCTGCCATGAATCTTGGGATGACGATCTCATCTTCGCTGATGGCTTGACATATTGTGGGTCTGAGGAGTTAATGAATCCTTCGTCCTACATATACTGCGTATAGTGGCATCCCCAGAGGCGATAATGTGGTGTTTAATCCAACAGAGTTGAGCCCTATGTATGTGCAAATTTATTCCAAAAAATTAAGCAATAGGAATCAGGGGCATACACTTAACGTCCAGTAGTTCGAGACTTATTGTGTATTAAGTCCTAATACTGCACTGTATTCAATGAACTCCTCATGAGGGGTGCCGTGGACATCCGGGAATTTTCTTCAAAGAAAGCTCATCTGTGCCTCGTAATTGTACCACTGTTCGTTTTTTTTTCTTTCTCGATATAAGCACGTTCTAAAAACGAAACAACGAAAGAAAGACTTACACACTTACATTGAGACTTACTAACGTTGAACAAGATTGCCACTGTTTCTTAGAATAGTTTTTAATGCCTCCTTATACATGCCGATTTCTGAAACACAAAAGTTCAGCTAACAGTTCAGGTAACTGAATCTGTAGTGTTAAAGAGCACTGGTTAGCACTGTTTTCAATGCCCACCTGCAAAATGACATTTCACCGATAAATGCATAATATTCTTTGGTTTAAAAAAAAAAGAGACAACTTATGCAGGTCCAGAGGCCTTTCTCTTATAGTCCACAATATAACGATCACTATTTGAATCCGCATTGTTCAAGGTGGGATCCACTATGCCAATTAAGTCTTCATCTGAAACCTTTGTGAATCGCGTTCAGCGCAAATTCCTATAAGGAAACTTGAGGGAGTTAGTTTTTGGCTGCAGACCACAAAAGAACATAGGGATTAGGAAACAGAACGGGTTGAAGAAGCAGCATAACGATCGTTTGGTTTTGCGGCTTTAAGGTGATACAGCACCATGTTGTGCAAGCCGTAACTACCCAGAAGCAACATGTCTTCATTATCATCTTGGCCATAAAGTATCAAGGATTGAATAAATGTGCCTTGACTTACTGCATCTTCACTGGCTCGATTTTTTCTTGGCTTTCCCTGTGTTTCCTATCCGGGAGATTTCGGAGCATCTTTCTGAAGGTTTGTTCTCCATCTTGTAAAATCTTTGTGATTTCATTGTGATCGTCGCCTTCCGCAACACGCTTAGATGCCTCCAGATCGGCAGCATCTAAAACACAAGGATCCATGGGACTGGTGTTTTTGCATCGATCTCTCTGGCTGTCTGCAGCAGCTTCAGTAGTGGTCATGAAAGAGTGAACTGACTCTTCTCGTCTTCGTACCCTTTTTTTTCCCTCTGGATGATCATAGAGACGATACGAATGCAAAGACGAACTTAGAAAGCGTGTACATCGGTTATCTAAATTCTTTCTGCAGTCATTTGAGCAGGTCACCCTCTTTCCACTGAACCGCACTTGGTCAGCATAGGATGCTCTTCCTCAGGTCACGCAGGAAGCGGTTATGTAGACATGCCCCTTGGAAATGACTCACGATTATCTGACTATTGGGCTTGCCCCGTTCCTGTCCTAGGGGTGTCACTTTCCTGCTCTTATCTCGGACAGAGTCATTGCTTCCGCCTCTCGGACAGACCGGCTCCAGCACACACACCTGCACTGTCTCGTGCCGAGGAAGAACCGACAGCGAGTGGTGGACCACAGCCGACCTTGCCCAGGAATGTGAGACTCAGAAGGAGGAGAGGGGTGAGTTGGATGCCTTGGACTGGAGAGGGCTGGTTGTCCGGTTAGCCGCACACATCCGGCGAGTTCTCCTGAAGCTGATGGCTGGGCTGCGAAAACGGACCATCATCAACAGGGAGAAAGAGATGAAGACATGGGGAGAAGAGGCAACATCGCTACTCTTCTTCTTCCTGCAGAATGCCTTGAGCCACTCCTCCGCAACCCTCAGGAGCTCCCAGGAGCGGAGCGCTGAGTCCTCCAGCTTCCTAGCTACCCTTAGGGGCGTGCACCTCCGTCAACAGCAAAACTCCCCGGGATACAGCGCTGTGGGAGACGACAGAGCGCTCTAGTCCTTACAGAGCTTGACTCTGGAGATCCATGGTGGAGCATCAGGATCTGAAGCGATTCTCTGGCACCGACGACCCTGGAGTTCCCCGAGGGACGCGAAGAGGAGGGAATAAGATGGCGGGGCAGAACGCCGTACTCCTTCCACAACTCCCACGGAAGAACGCGGGGGAGGTCGACGCCGCCGTGGCAGGAAACCAGGAAGTTCTCCCCATCCCTCCCTCCTTCCCCTCCATGCGGACCGCCGACACCACGGAAGGAGGAAGCGCCACGCACAGCCCATGGCCTCGAGCACCGGGTTCTCGCCGCCAGAAACCCTACTGATCCCTGCAGCCACCATCGCTCTTTTCCGTCTTCTTCGCGGCTGGAGTGATGCGCAGAAGGAAAAGATCGAGCTAGATCACAGCGCTCTTGCGCCGGGTGTGCTCTTTGAACCACCCTACCTCCTTCTTCCTCTCAGTTTCGCCATTCTTCACCCCTCTTCCCTCCCTTTCCTTTCCTTGAGGCATCGTCAGGAATTTGGGTCGTCTTCAAGGGGCGCGGACCCAGCCGGACGTAAAAGCAAAAAAAAATAAAATAAAAACAGCAGTGTCGGCGACGCCTCTTGCGGGGGATGCGGATGTCCCCGGAGAAAGTTGACCTTATTTCGGCGCGAGAGCGTGAACGTGCGGCTCCTGCCTAGCCTGCGGCGACGAGAAACGTGCGTAGCCCAGCAGTGGCGCAAAGTGGCGGCGGGAGCTGCTGCCGGCTGCGCGTGTGGAGGAGACCGAAGATGCGAGGAGCGGATCGCACGGTTGGGATCACCCTGGTGGTACTGCTGTTGCTGCTGTCTGGCGAGGGTGAAGCCTGGAGGTGGGATCGGGAGACCGCCGACACCAGTGCCGGGAAACCCTTGAAGTTCCCGGAGGAGGACGGCCTCAAAGGAGGACGGCTCAGCGCCGCGAAAGAGTCCACCAGCAACCGGTACGCCTCCGCCTTCCGTTTCCCAGGAGACGAGAGTCGGACGAAGCGCGTCCTGCAGCTGCCGCACAGGGTGAACAGGGAGTCGTCGCCGCCAGCAGTGCCTTCCCTGGGTTCCACCCCCGGTGGCGGAGCGACGCCTCCGCTGGATGCCACGATCCTCAGGGACGACGGCAGGCCCTCCCCGCCTGCAGCAGCTGAGCTGCTGCGCGAGGTAAAAGTGGTGAGCACGTTCTCTGTCCACCCCGCACCCCCGTTCCCCGTTCCCATCGAAGATCCTCCCCCAGTGTTTCCGGTCCACGTGGACAGTGGCCCGCCCCTCTCCCTCCCCGCACCCGATGAAGGCGCCGGATTACGACTGGAGGAGGAGCGGCGCCTGGAGAAGGAGGTGGAGATCATCCGCCGCCTGGCGGAGAAGAGGGTCTCCAGAGAGATCTCTGACCGCTCCACCCGACCCATGAATCTCTGGTCGCTCTCCCTTCCCTTAGGCCTTCTCAAGGAGGAGAGGAGGAACCTCAGGGAGGCCCTGCCTTACGCTGAGGCAGAGGAAAGGTCGACTCCCGCACTCTCCCCCTTCCCCGAGGAAAACCCCTGCGGCTTCCTCTCCGGAGGGGAGAAAGAGTCCCGCGTCGGGAGGGACGACCTCTGCTCCCTGATCCTCCGGCTGATCGGGAGCGTCAGTGAAGCGATCCTGAACCAGAGGGCAGCTGCGTCGTCCGGGAGCGCGGAGGCGCCCCCAGGCCAAGAAAGGAGCGACCCACAGGGTGATCCAGGAGAGGTGGAGAACGCCACCGCTTCGGCGGCAGTGGATTCCCCGGTCCCTCCCACTCCGCGTCCCATCATCCCACGAACCACTCAGGAGCCGGTGGAAACCCGCGTTCCCGCGCTCCCCTTTCCGATCCCCCGATTTCCGGTGCTAAGTAACGTCGCTGTCTTCTTCGTGGAACGCCCTCCCTCCTTGGAAGACTCCGCCAGTGGGGAAGAGGCGGCCAGGAAGAAGGGGGAGTTTTCCTTCCGTGTGTCTGGCCGGCCCCACGAAGTCCTGGAGAGCCTGTCGGCCCTCCTCTCCGGAAGTTCCCGGTCGTCATGGAGGGGTCACCTCACCCGGGAAGGGAGCGATCGGAACTCCTCGCTCCCGGGAACGCGACAGGACCCTTTCCGCCCGCGGGAGTCACCCGCGAGGGCCTTGCAGGGGCCTCCTGGCACGAGAGCGATCGTCGTCTTCCCTCCGGCGATTCCCAGCTCCGTCGTCGAGGAGGTGCCCGCGGGATCGCGCGGGAAGACGCCCCTCGGGGGCTTTCCTCCTCGGGGTGGCGGGCCTGCCTCCCGCCGCCGATGCCCTGAGCAGCGGCAGAGCTGCACCGGGGAGCAGGAGGAGGAGGAGGAAGAGAAGCGTCGAGAAGAGGGACCGATAGGCCCTGGGAGCACTAACCTCCACTCTGGGAGCCGCCCCAGACACTTCCGGCGGGAAGAGGAGGACGAGATCATCCTGAACTGCAGCGTGCGTGGGTCATCTGACGTCTGCACGGAAGGGGTGAGAGCGGCAGCGCGCCCTGCGTCCCGTCCCCTCCCTCCCTTCCTCCCTCTCCTCCTGAGGAATGCCGTGAGAGGAGGAGGGACGGCAAAAAGGTGGCGGAGAGACTGTAGGGGGGAGGTACCCACGCACTTGAGTGGAGGAATTCAGGAAGGAGGAGGAGGAACAGCAAGCCCTGCCTCCGCTCTCCGCGACCACCGCCGCCGCCTCCCTCCGCCCCAGGGCTGATGCAAAGCGCTGAGGCCCGTGAAGACCCCCCGAGTGGAAACCCTCACGCCCGACCTTCCCATTCCTGAATCTTTCTCCCCCCGATCCCCGAACCTCTCACCTGTAGGGTCCACCCCTCAGGCCAAGATGATGCCCTCTGCCGCCTAGTCGGCGAGCGAGGGATCCCTTTCCATCTCTTCGAGTTCTTCGGATTCCTGCGCAGGAGGGTCGGACCGTTGCCTGCGGGGGGAGGGAGAAGGAAGGGAGTAGAGAAGTCTCGAAAGCATCCCTGGTCTCTCCTCCCCCTTGCGGCGAGAGAGAGCGTCGCTGCGGAGGGCCTGTGATCACGTGACTTTCCGACGGAGCTGTGGGGGAGAGCGGAGGATATGGCGCCTCTGCCAGCACCTCCTTCCATCCAGATCTCCCTCCCCCCCATGGAGCAAGCAGGACTCCGCCTGACGAGTGCCAACTTTGCAGAGAGACTCCAGTAATCGGACCCGGGAAGAGGAAGGGGAACGATGGCTGCAACAGCTCAGGGTCGTCCAGGAGAACACAGAGAACAGTGCGCGGGGGGTCCCGATTAGGAGCGGTGGGCGATGGGGAGTCTTCCGAGGGTCACTTGTTCGGTCTTCTCCCTCCCTCCTTCCTTTCGTTCCCGTTCGATCCGGAAAGCAGGAAGGCACGCGCTCCGACTCGTTGAGGTAGAGGAGTCTCCAAGGCGTTTCCAGAGCTCCAGGGGAGACCCGTCCCTCCGCCGCCGCCTCGTTCACGAACGCAGCGCCTCCTCGCACGCCCTCAGGGACTCTCACCGCGCTTCTTCTTCCAGGACATTCGCTGGACGTGGAGGCCGGAGGCCGTCCGGACGGGCTGGCACCTCGTCGGGGAGGGTCTGCAGCTGCTGTCCTCCGAGCGCAGGTTCCGACTGGTGCCTCGCGGCCGCCTCGGCAGCGACGCCGACCTTGCTGTGAGGAGCGTCGACGTCAACCCCGCCCTCAGGGGCGAATACAAGTGCCAGGCGCGCCGCTGCGGAGAGGACCTCTACTCGCTTACCCAGAGGTTCCTGGTGTGAAAGAGAAGGAAGCGGCAGGAGACGGCGGCGATGGGGACTCCCGGAGAAGAAAGAGGTGCTACAACCCTTGGGAACACAGCTCGAAGACGTTCCTGCGTGCGGTGTGGGACAAGCAGAAGAAGCAAGAAGGAGAAGAGGAGGAGGTTGCCTCGAGGGAGTCCCGATCACTCTGAAAACGCGCGCGTGGAGGAGAGAAAAGGAGGGTCGCGGCGACGCTCTCTTCCTCATCTTCATCCTCATCCTCCTGATCCCCACCTTCCAGCTCCGCCTCTGAAAAGACGAGGACCTGGCAGTGTAGCAGCAGGCGACCGAGGGAGGTCCCCACAGAAGGATCCCGCAGTCTTCGAACCGGAAGGTCCGTAAAAATAAAGGGGAAAAAGGGAAGAACGGGGAACAGCTTTTCGGGCTTCCTGGAAGTCCCGGCAGGCATGAAATCCCCGCCTCCGAGGCGGTTCCCCGAGGAGGTCGGGATCACGAAAGGGAGAGAGGGAACCCTCTACCTACGCGCCTTCTCTCCCAAACAGGCGAGGCTTACGTAGGTCGTGCTCGGGAGCACCGAGCATCCGGGAGAGGCACTTCTTCTGAAAGATTTAAATCATCCTCCGGATCTCGTCCACCTTTCTTCCCCGAGAGGAGGCATCCTGCCGCGCTTGCGAGCAGCCTCCCAGGACGTCTCACCCTCGCAGCCGTTTTCCCTTTCCCCTCCCCCTTCCTCTCCGCAGTTGCGTTCCGGCGAGGATTCGCCTAGAAAGCAACCCCGGAAAAAAAAAAATGCCGCACAGCTCCCCTCCGCCTCGCGGGTTTCTCCCAACGCCACTGTCACATCCAGCTGAAGGTGCTGCTGCAGGCCACATAGGCTAACCCTTCCTGCCGTTGAGGCTGCTGCTGCTACTGCTGAAGCTGAGGATACCCAAGTCTCTCTGTCAGCCTCCCAGCTGAATTCTGCCTCGGGAGTGGAGCCACCACCCGTGGACAGCACCCCTGTCAGCTCCCTATATGGCAGAGGAAGAGGAAGAGAATGCCCAGTCTCCCTTCCTCCGTCTCGTTTCCGTACGTCCGCTTCCCTTCTCACGGTGTTTGCTGCCAGCATCGAGAGACAGGAGAGGCAAAGAGAGACGAGAAAGTGCACCCGAGGTGAAAGGGATGGCAGGAGTTAGCTTCCCTCCGTGCAGAAGGGGAGAGGAGAGCTTCCAGAAGTGTGTGGCAAATCCAGAGAGCGCTGCGAAACGAGATCGGAAGGAGACAGGAATGCGAAAGAAAGACAGGAGCGGGGCCACAAAGATGAGGCTGGAGAGTGAAGCAGATCTGCTGCGCGTCCTCTTCCCTTCTCGCGTTCCTCGAGAGCCCTTTCTCCTCTAGCCAGATTCCTCCCACAAGGATGCTGTAGAGTCAGTTTGGGAGCGTCGTTTCACACTCTGGGAGGTACCGCAGCCTTTATCTCCCAAGGAGGATCTTCTAAGGGCTGCAGAACAGTCCTCGCTCCGTTTTGGAACTTTCCTCTGAATCAGGGCAGAGATGGGAGGGAGCTGCTGCTGCTGCTGCTCTGCTAAGACGGTCAGAGGGAGTACGCATAAGGAATTCCTTGGAGATCCCCGCACTTCTACTGCGTTTCGTCACCTAGTCACGGGTTTTTTCCTCTCCTTGGAATTTCTACTGGGTTTTCTACTCCTCTTCGGAACTGCGCCGCCAGAGGAAGTCGACTGCTGACTTGAACCAAAAAGATGATCCAGAACAGTTCCGATGAGGACGAAAACGAGTCGCTGAACAAACACCACTGCGTCACAGAAGGAGGGCGCTTTCCGACTGTCATACCTCGGTTCCATTTCTTCACATCTTCCAGGACCCACGCCCTCGTGTTTCCCAGAGGCAAGAAAAGATCGATTTTTTTTTTTCCCCCCCTGAAATTAATTAATTGATTATTCAACTCGAACTTTCTCCCTTTCCCAGAGCACAGCCTCAAAATCCAACCAAGCTTTTCTTTTCTCTTTTTTCCTTAACCATTCTTTTGCTTGTTTCCTACAAGGAGAACTGCAGAGGAGACGTTCGTCTGGTTACCTTCATCCTGAAGATTCCGAATGACGACGCGGCCAACGATTTTGCAAACAAAACTGTCCGCTGTGGCCACGCTGATGCCGCTTTCGGGTACCGCGATAGATGGCCGCTCAAGCTCTGGATACAGAACGCAGCAGCAAGACTTAGCAGGAGAATCAGTCATCCGAGGTTCACAAGAGCAATGGATTCTGGACAGCAAAGTCGACCGCGATTTTGACGAGAAAAACATGTTCAACAAATTTGATAGCTATGCTAGTACAATAAAAAACCATTTACCCTTTCACCATTTATTGTTTCCAAAGAAGAATCCCAAGAATAAGCAGTTAATGGACTGAACTTGGAACGTGCACTAAGCTTAAATACATCATTATAAGCATAAAAAAAAAATAGGCACCGTTGACAACATTGCACGCATACGGTACCAAAAATCGCACCAAGTGTACGAGACAGGTTCATGGCAGGGTGTACCATGCGACTTGCACTCTCGAACCTCTGGATGTTCGTTTGTTTCTCCCACGAATGGGGCTATGAGAAATACTGAAAAATGCCTCGTAAACATTATTCACATCATGAGGCACTCTTTTCTAAAGACTTTAAGAGCAGCGCGGAGTAGGATTTCATCAGTTGCTTCGAGTACGCAGACGGGCAAGATGCCGATAAAATATTGTGAACTTGAAAATTCGGAAACTTTCTGAAACTTCCTCACAAAATCAAGATCCTGAACAAGATTAGCACTTCAATCGTTTAAAGCTTCGGAACCATTCAAAATAAACATGCAGTGCTTAACTGTTTGAATGTTTGAATCTGTTTACTGCTTGGGCGAATGCAGTTCGAAAGTTACCGACTGACTGCACCAAAAGCTCTTCATCACAAATAATGTACCGACTGCAATTTGTCAAATACTATCAAATTCGATAAATATTTTAAATGACGGACTAATTTAACAAGTCTTATCTTTATTGTCTAGTACATGAAGTATACACATGACAAAAAAATAAAGTGGTCTCTTGAGTACGTATCAACACACACTATCTCCTTAACAGACGGGGTTGTACCCTTTGCTATTCAAATTACCCAAACAGCTTGATGTGGTTGTCAAGACAGACCTATCGTATATGTGATCCGCCATTTGGCGATCCACATATCTATGAACGCTGGGGACATAATTATCACAGAACACAAATAAATCTGAAAAGAGGATAAAATATGGGATTTTAGGATCGAAACTGTGTACAATTAGTGAGATGGAATCTCTAGTTCCAGTACTCCCCAATTTTAAAAACTCCAGTTCAAAGAATCACAAGTAGATACTGTAAATTCAATCTAACCGCATCCTTCCAATGATAAAAGCAAAGAGGAAATATCATAAAATAACTTTTAATTGACAATTAAAATATGGCTTCATTAAGAGAATAATCTAACAAGCCAATTTTCTTGTATGTTACATTCAAGTCAAGACATAAGCACAAACGAACGATCTCGTCTTCATCACAGAAAAGTGGACCGTAGCTCATCTACGATGTAGGATAGCAATTGATGATCACTACACTTCACTTGAATGTCCACAAGTCCATTCCTACTTTTCACTAATACTGCTAACTGCTGACAATTGAGAAAAGTAGAATGAAGTAAGGCAGAAAAATCTTTCCTCTCTACAAGACAGCATTTGAATTTGGTCTGTAATTGGTGCACAGCAGAATCCATGTCCACATTGATGAGGCAACTAATAGTATCTCTGCAAAAGAAATGTCAACCATCCAAGTTAGGAACTCACTGAAAAGGTAGCTCATTCTGTTGGAAAACTCCTACCAAGTGGTCAACAGTCTGTGGAACAAATTGGAGAAATAGTGAAACTGGGATTGGAATTCTGAAATCTAGTTTCTCACAAGTAGACGTGTTGGGGATCTGAAAGAAATACAGCAGATATCTTCAGCTCGTAAAGAGTATTCATACCCACCATGTACGTAAGAGTGGCTTTCACTTGCTGTGGTACATACGTAGAAACATGTAAGAGACACTGAACATTGCAAGATGCTGATGGTGGCAACGCCTTTGGAAACTGACTGGCTGCGATACCTACTTTCCTTTGCACATTAAGGGTATCTACTGTGTTGATTTCCAAGTCAGTAAGCAAAAATGATCCCTGATTGGTACAACACACCTCAAGCAGGACACTGTTACTCTGAGGCTCCAGTCTAGAAGACTAATGCAATGTAAATGAATGAATGCAGAACATTCAGAGTTTTTACCAATCTAACATGGGCATTTTCCGCTAAGAGCTGCAAATCAGCTGATTCTGTTTCCAAATGATTCTCAACAGAGACAGGAGTGGCATCAAAACACTCATACTGGCAACGGTCCTTGCATGGGTGATCTTCATGGGATCTCTGACTCCCTTTACTACTTCTCTTGTGCTTATTCTTCTTTGAAACAGCCTTCGTTTTAAGAGGAACGAAATTCTGCACCGTGTCTTGTTCGAGCCACACTTCTAACATACTAGAATGCTGCACACAAAAGTTAAAATACCATCCAAGGTTCACTCTGAATACAAACCAAATTACTGGGGTCACTTCTTTTCTTAGTACGTTTCTTCTTCAAAGATTTCTCATCTTTCTGGGTATGACCCTGCTTTCTAAAACGAAGAGAATCAACATTTATATTTTTTTGAACACAATGCCTCTTACTTGGACTGCATGCAATTAGACAGCACTAGTTCCTCCAAGCCCAACTGCAGAAAATCAGATTGGTCCACTTCTTTTTCAGAAACATCCGCACCTTCAGGCAATTCTCCTGCATCCATATTGACAACTGGACAGGGCAAAGGAAGATCACTTCCATTGCTGGACTCTAACAAGCCTATAGACACTAGATAAGACAAATGCATCTAGCGACAATTATACCATTCTGAAGCTGGTTGTGGCCTGTGATTTTGATTGCTTCATTATCTGTCTCCATAAGAAAACTGTGAGATGCAATCTGCAAAGGGGTTCCAAGTGTCAGGGGAGCAACAGGTACTAAATCATTAACTAATTGATGGTCACGAGATTTTAAATAATGTGGATTGTTCATTTGCTCTCGCTTGCGAGCTTCTCGTTTCTGTAAACACATGATCTTGAAATGAGCATCTATAAAGATTCAATGTCTTCAATACCTTTTCGAGCTCATCTTCTGGCACTATTGAAGCTTCCTGTGTATCTGGTTGGGAGTCAGGAGGTACAAACCAAGCAAATGCAGGCAACATATTTTTTTCTTGGTGAACAGATGGCCAAGGATTGATCCAAGAATTTAGATCTAACCTAAAGTACCACTTATTTGTACTTCAATGAAGATTAGAAACTTGCCCTTGAGGAACAGGAACTTTTTTCTGTGCATTTGGAGCAACAGGATTTAGATCCCCTTGGAAGAGCTGCAACAACTCTTCTCCAGCCGAAAATTGATGTTCAGGATGTATCTCAGAAAGGCAAGAAAGAATCTGCATCACACAACAAGCGCGTTCTTGCACTTCAATGTCACAACTACATGATAGCTGCTTCAAAGAGGCCATAAACTGATCTGTCAGTTTACTGGCGCAATCCTCCTTTTCATCAGATATAAGACTTGCATACAATCGTAGCATGGTGTGAATGAATGCTGCTTGCACATAGGGTGGCATGGTTCCTAGTGTAGTATTCACTAATGCTTGGAAAGTACTTTTGACATCTGGCAGATATCTAGAAGAAGAAAAATTATAAGATTCCTTCTGCATTCATAAGAGGGGCTCACTGAGCAAATTCACTGCAAAGCCATGCTGCTGCACACAGAACCTCAGGTGCAACATTGGGGAGCAACACACCATCTCCACTTCCATACATGTTACTAAGTAATATAGCCATCTGAACAACTGAGAAAGAGCGTACTGCTGGTACCCTGATAGTAACATCAATTAACTGATCAGCTACTAATTGGCCATGTTGCATCCCCTGCACTTGGCTGATATGTACCAGCACACTGATATACCTACCAACAATCACTGTTTTCCCTACTTCATGCAATGGGTAGTATTCACTCACCACTCAAAATTTGATATGAATTGATAACTGTTTTGTGAGCACAATTTCACAACTTTGGATAGCACTTCATCTCTGTAAGTAATGCCTTGTGCTTTATCCATGTGTTGCATGAGCTTCTTGATAATTTCCATTAGATTCTTCTTTGAAACCTACAGTGAACATGAATACAGATAACTTGCAAAGCATTTTGTTCATCAGAAATGACCTGACCATCCCATGTAGCAAATCCAATGCTCTCAAACGAATTGATTCATCTTTATCTTCTAGACATCCTAAAATCAAATCCTTATGAAGCTGTACTGATTTTGGATGAGTGGCTAGAATACGACCCATGGCTAGCAGACCCAAATATTTGACTAATGACAATGCATTCATTACAAGAACTCTTGGAAAATACAAAACTCACGATTCTGGTCAGAATCCTCAATAAGTGTACGCAACTTTTGCACACAGAGCTAAAAATGCACGGCAATTTTGATGAATTAAACATTAAGAAGTTACCTGAATGCATGCTTGATGATTAGGAAGTCCAGAAGAAACAGTGAGAAGAACTAAATAGCATATCAATAACTAAGACCGTTATGAAGAGCTTACCAGCCAGGACAGTGTTAATGCATTCGTACAGCAAGGACATGGCAGAAGTGCTGGGTACATGTGAGCCATGAATATGGCTTAGCTATGATTTACCTGTGGATGAGATTAGTAAGAGGTTCGATGAGCTTGTTACCAAGACGAGGTTCCAGTGGTGTGAGGGCACCAAACTGCAAAGAGTACATTACATTGGTACAAAAACATTTGATATCACATTCAGGTTTAAATTACAAGCAACAACTACTTCACTCTGATAATCAGACAGTATAATCTTACTCACCAGTTTGATGATTTTAATCAACATCCAGTTATTGGTAGAAGATGTCATCAAATGAAAGAAAACAGGAGATAAAGACAAATAATTCTTTGGATTTCTGCGAGCAAGTTCACAAATCACTATCACAGCAGCAGATTGAACACCTATAATGTATTGAATACCACATTAACATTGATGCATTAAAAAGAATTGCACAAAAACTTCTGGAAACACGTTATTTATCACATAAGTACTGCACTTCCACATGCTTAGGAGGAATAACCGTAGTCTTCAAGCAGTAGCAAATAAGTTTGCTCAAAAATATGAACATAAAGATAAAACAAGACCTGGATCAGCATCTTCAAGTTTTTCTTTTAATTTTGGAAATGCTGATTTCATTGCTTCTGGGTATTTCATGAAAATCCAATATAAGAGTAAAACAGCTTTCTTCCTTAAATAGGCTTTTGTTGATGAGAGCTACAAAGTATTTTTTTTTTTTGGCTAGTTTAAAAGAGTTGGAATGATAGTTTACAATGCTATCAAGAACTAAGGCATGCTTCATGTTTAAAAGCAAAATGTCTTACTACAAATAATCACCTTATAAGAATAAAATATACTGACCAGAATTATAATATCATTAGCAAGATTGCATGCTAAATCACGAGAAACAAAACAGGCTAATCCAGTAAGTGCAGTACCCACATCATACTGATTATTGCTCATGAAATCCTTTCTTATCATATTGGTTGTCAGTGTTAAAACCTTGTAAGATAAAATATGTCATTTTTGTTTCTTTTACAAATAATATTTTGCAGTTTACTTCAGTTTCTTCATGAAAACACTGAGAAGCAGCCAAGTAACCAATTCGCTTGAATGTGAATTTTTGAGCATTCATTACTTCAATGATGTTAAAAGCTGCCCAACTCATATCGTAGCCAAGCATCTGAAGCTACATACAATATTAAACAACTGTAAATTATGGCTCGAGTTTTAAATTTTCTCTTAGTGTATACAATTGGATTTTACGATTCAATAAGAAATTCTAAGGGCAAAAGGTTTAATTTAAATTTAAATAACAAAAAATTATTTGAATAACTTCAAATAAACGTCAACTGTCCATCAAAACTTTCGGCGCGCTTATTTACAACGCTCTATAAGTGAGAAATTTTAATCTATATTTCATGCATAAATCAATACATATTACAGTAAGTACAAGTTTGTCAAAGGCATGTGGTGATAATAAGCTCATCTTACATAAGTAAGCTTTGCAATTGCATTGGCCTTTACTGAAATATTATCTTGCTTCAGTTCTTGTTTAATTTCCTCTAGACACTGAGTGATATACTTTCCCTAAAAAGGACATGCATTTTTTTATCGCCCTCGATCTTGATACCATATTGATTACCTCATTTTCTTTATGGTTGCGTATTCCTCTTACTAAATCAGTTAAATTTTTATCGAACAACCGCTCGAGATTTCCTTTAACTTTTGCTAATGTCATTGTAGCTTATGATTAAACAAATACTTCACTGAATTTTGTAACCTGGTTGATTTCATGTCAGTCTGTATCAAACTACGGACTTGCAGCTATCACAAATTATCTCAAACACTGACCAACGGCATGCTTATTTGATGGGGTCATCATGATATTCCAAAGTTTAACGTGGTACTTCATGCAAGATATTTATCTTGCTTTGCATTTACCTATCTTCATGAAATACGAACTTTACACAATTGGGCAACATTCTATATATACAAAAAGTATAATTTGGATTATATTTTTGAACACTTGATATTAAGCATGATTAAAACCTCTGACTTACAGACATAAAAATTTTTTAAAACTTAACATATGTTCAGATCACGCCTTTTACCCATACGATGGTGTGGCACTGGTGCACCTGTTACGCAAACTCTCCCCACTTCAAACACTTAAACTTTTATATTGCTTGAACACATTTCTCATGCATTTTGAAAAAATTCAATAGCAAAAAGCGCTCGTAAACTTCTAAAAGCAAATTAGTTATGAAAGTCAAACAAGTAGTGCTGTTACACATTTCAGACCAACATCAGCGCAGTGCGTAGCACACGAATATATGGCAATCATGGGACTATTAGTTGCTCTATTCTAATTTATTCTTGGAAGATGCAAAAAGATTAGGACTCGTAACTTGAACGAATGGAGAATCGAGCTAATATCATAACGGCTGTTGTTTTCTTCTAGATTCTAGTTTATTTAAGATCGAGAATTACTCGTCCAAAATGCTCGAAAGGAACAATCTAAAAATTCAGGAACCAGTGATTGTGTATCCAGTAACAATGTTGACAGCAACTAAAGTTTCAGGAAATTCCTTTAACTTCTACTGTCTTTTTTTTTTCTTCTTCTTCTTATACTTCCATTAGCCTTTATCGATTATTTAGTTCATCATTTCCGGTCACAAGAAATTCTTAACTAATAGTACAATATTAATGCTGAGCTTACCTCTTTGATCTGATAAAATCCTTCACTATCTTTAAAATTAAATCTTGAACCTAGAAAATTTTGCATCTTAGCGATATTCTAATTAGGAAATTGATTTAGAATGTTGATTCTAATTGGAATGCTGATTGCCAATCCTTGGAACAAATGGTGTCGATGCCGCATATAAGATACAATGTGCAATGTCGGCATTCAAAAATGGTAAGCAGAGAAAATAAAACTTCATCCAGTAGATGATGATGCTTCAGAAATGAGAAGCCATCAAAATAAATACACTATCAACCTAGTGTCTGACCAAGACGGACGAATAAACTTCGTGTTAATTACACATGCAATTTGCATAGTGCTCTGCGGAGCTGGACAAATGATCCCATTCTAATCCTTTGTAGAATTCCCCCAAAACCTGATGTATTCAACACAACAGCCTAGTTGAAATTCTGTCATACCTTATCCTGTCTGCTTAAAGTGAAGCAAATTTTCCATCTCGACTTCCATCTTCCTAAGTAGGACATAAACCTGCAGGATTAAATTAACATAAATGAATCAGACCAAGACGGCACTGGAACAACCAGCGACTCTGCACTAACTTTTAAAGTGTACTTTAATTTGATGGAGCGGGCTCTGACTTCCGAGTGCACACCCCACTTATTGCTGATTGATAGTAAGCTAGAGATTGCTTTACAAATGTAAGCTATGTAGTGCAAAGAAGTATGCTTTCAGTACATGGCCACTGGCATTTCGCTGGTCTTTATCACTTGCATGCCCTGTGAATTGAAAAGCAAGACGAGCGAATTATAGTTTAGCAAACAGATCATGGAATCACCTGAAAACCAAGCCGAAGATTTTCCTGGAAATATTACAATTTCAATGTGTACTAACTGTGGTGTAATGGATGTCGAGTAGCTGCCTTGCCAAACATAAACTAAAAAATCACTTCAAAACTCCAAGGACAGTGAATTTCCGAATTCAAATGTGCAAGTCTTGACAGCATCATTGAATTGAATCGATGCTATGTATGCGAAACAGCTTTTACATCTTCACGGAGCAAAGAGAAATGATCCTACATCTACGTTTCTGGGATAATTCAAAATAGACCAGCCAGAAATTCATCCAGTGAAAATGAGTCAAAACTTCACGATCACGAATGCTAAACAAACTCGAGATATTTTTCTGCAGCTCACGGTTCACAGATCTTAGTTTACTATACTTTAGCCCCCTCTAGCTTGAACTCTAAAACCTAAAAACATCCAAAAGCCCCATCAGTTTTATCTGCCTAAACAACTCTCCGCTGAGTGTTATGAGCGAGATCGCTTTGAAGCATACTTGTATTGAAACTTATGCTCATAAAAGTACATGTAGTCTCCACTATGAAGTGGATTAGTTTTTTTTTTGAAAGCATCAAGGATTTGCGTTCAAACTTTGCTATTGTGAGCGTGGATGATCCATCAAAATGCTTAAGATACTCTTGTTCAATTCTCAATCTTTTTGAGTAGGCAAGACTTTGTGTGCGTTCATACGTTCTTTTTGGCATTTGTGTTTTTGATTGATAAATGTTGAAGGAGAGTATGCTGTGTCATACACAAATATAAACAATCTTTACAAAGAAAACAAACAGAAAATCAAGTTTGTTTTTTTCATGCTCTTCTTAGTAAAGCTGTGAAATATTTCTTATACCAATGATCAACTACTTTCTGTATTGCAGTACAGTTACCTATGAAAGCTAGTGCTACCTGTAAAAAGCTACTCCAAAAAATAAAACATTAAAAGACTAACTCAGCAAACTTTTCGAGTACGAAGAACAAAATACATTTTATAATTGCACCTATTTTCAGTATTCGAGAGAAGGCACTCTTTTTGTTTTTATATAAAAGTGCTGGCTTTAATATGATCTTTTCTGGAAGACGAGCGTTTTGGGTTCGAAATTTCACCTACCAAAGTCTTCTGGTTACTGATATGTTGATCAATAAAACGTTGATTTTATTAGCAAAGAAATACCTGATGATTTTCTCGATATATGGGTGCTATTATTTATTCGTTTTTCTGGAAATAAAGAAGAACTACAATTTCTCTCCCCCTCCCTCCCTTACCCTACAAAGTGTGGATTTTTGGATATTGCCAAAAAGAGTGCAGATGGAAATGGCTGCATCAGAAGGAAGAAACTCATTTCGATTCGATTCGGTTTTCATGTGTTTCTTCTTCCTCATTTTATTATACGTGCATGAAGAGGTGTTAAGTAATATGATACCTATGTTTGATGTTTTCTGCTTAATGCTTTTAGCACCTGCTGAGATGACGATGAGTTAGTGATTATTTGAACTTAATTTCTTGGATGGTTTTTGTCACGCATCACAATGCTTTTTATTTTTGTATTAGGAACGTGTTTATTGTGGGCATCTAGCACAATTCCTATTAGACTTATTTTCCAAGGACCTTTTTTTCCGTTTCGCCATGTTATTGTGTTTTGTGCTATAGTTTGTTGCTAGCCTCGATTTAAACTGTAAACAGAACATTCCTCCCGAATCTCAAACCTGCATAAATTTTCCTTTCCCATCCACTATTCATGCATATAATAGGCTGTCTTTTTATTGGGATCAGGCTAAGACTGTACAAAAGACTGAAACTAATTGAAAGTATAAAAATGCAAGGAAATTAAGAATTATTGCAATAAATTAATAATCAAACTGAATCATATTTTAAAAATGAGTTCACTACTACCACAGAGTATCCTGAGAATAATGTGCAAAAATTATCGTCTAATACGAATTTAAGGGGGGAAACTTGAAGCCCATCGATATTCGTTTTTTACACAAAGAATGTGATGTATTAATTTATGTACCAGTAATCTATGAGTGCCATTTAGGCTTCATAATATGTTATTTCTTGAACTCCTTTAGAGCTTTTTTCATTGTCTAGAGGATGGCGGGAATTTACTTTAGAATTCTTATTGTCGTTTAATTAATCAGGTCAGTCTTGAGTTAATACATTTCAGATGGAAACACAATTTAAAGTGCACAATTCCCGAACTCAAGTAGCTCTTGATCTTCTCAGCAATTCACATGGAAACTTTGGGAAGTTGTACAATAAACGCAAAAGAACTCCTGTTGGAAGAACTGTAGCTATATGCTAATTTTCAAAGCAGAGCTCTGAAAGGTCGACTTGGTGTTTTATGTAATTTTATCCTAGTTAAATATGCGGCTTTCATAACTTCTAACAGTGCTGAACAAATATTTTTTTTGGATACCGCAGATAACCGTGGAAGATATCCCCAAGTGATGATTTTGTTTGAATAGCAAGCAATCTGTTGGAGTCGTCGAAAAGGGAAAGTTCCTGGAAAAACAAGTTTCCAGTTTACATCAACAATTTACATTAAGTACGTCAAGAATAAGGTAGTGCATAAAATAAATATTTCATCCACCCTGTTGCAAAAAAGAAAAAATTTCTAGTTGTATACTTTAAGTTGAAGGCATCGTGAAACAGCATTTCATTTCATTACGTCAGCTGTGCCGGTGGCATTGGGTATGCGTTGCCTAGCGGTGGAAGAGGCAGCCGGAGCCCATGTTGGAAATAATGTTGATGATTTCCTGACGGAAACAGTAAGCTACTGTGCATTTAGAATACACCTTTTTAAACCATTCTTAAGTGAAAGCATTTCAGAGGGCTGATGACGTAGCACGATTATTTTTGTGTTTGAAATGTGGTGAGCATAATCGACGGTAGTCGTTGCAGTATGCCGAAGTTTGTAATCACAGTTCAACTGATGCTGAAAATCTAGGTCCTAAGGTGAGAAGACCGTTTCCTGTAGGGAAGAAAAAATTCCAGGTTCAGTTGTGATGAGTTCCACTGATATTTCTGATAGTTTCAGAGATACTCTAAATCTTCTTTGCAGAGAATTAGGGGCCATCTGATCAATTAGGGGCCTCTTGAAAAATAAGGAAGTACTTTGATTATCATACAATGACGGAATTTCCTCCTTAAGGTTTTCCATGCAGAAGATGGTTATTGATAAGAATCCGGGTCCAGGTGCCGTCCGCAGTCAACGAAAACGGATTTGATGTATAAATTGCAGAAATAGGTAAGCCTCATTTGGTCATAGTTGGGAAAAGGGTAATGTTCTGGTTGAAGATGTTTTACGATTTTTCAGACAGTATGAGCGCTGTAAAGTTATGTTTTTAATAAAAGGATGGAAATAACAAACACAGGTTGATCACTATGGTGCATGTGAACTTCAGTTGTGAGTCACTTTTAAGTGCAAAATGATTTTCTTGCAATTAAGTGTATGCACTTCCCCCAAAACCAAAGAAAACCCAGCTGAAGTAAGCATTATGATTTACAAAAAATTATTATTATGGAATATGGAAATTGAAATTTTAGTATTTTATAGTTGTGATGTTCATGCTTTGTGTGTTTGATAATTTGGTATATAATGTTAAATTAATCGAATGCAATGCTAAAAGAGTTGTGTTTTTTGAGTGTTTAATTTTGTTTTTGTGTTTTTTTTTCAGATTTTGAATGAAATTGGATTTCTTGGAGACTTGTGAAAGATTCCAGCAGTGAAGCAACTGTGAACCACATGGTTAGACAGATCTTGGAATTAATTAAATGTAAAAATTGATCATTGAGAGATGCTGAAATTGCTTAATGATGTTCATCTTGAAAGATAACTAATTATAGGAGGAACAGCAAAAGTTTTTTTCTTGATTCTGTATTCATCCTAATTTGTTTAGAGAACAAGTTTTTGGTTAATTTTTCTATTAGCTTGGATGCATGAATTTGGAAATTGTAATATTTGGTGGCTTACCACCTTATTGTAAAGTGCATAACTTGCATGTTTTTGAAAACAGATACAATAATACAATTTAAATATTTCATTGTTATTATGTAAGAGTATTCAAAGAAAGAAGATTTACCTTCATTGAATAGCATTTGCATTCGCATGTCACTTTGTTATTAACGCAACAGAATACCAAAGTCAGCATACCTGCCATGATTGATGAAAACTGCTAGTGCAAGCATGTATTTGTTGCTTCCCATAGCATTTTGAAAAGTCCCATTTAAAATTTTTACATACTACATCATTGTGGATTCCACTTGTGTTTCATAATGCAACTCCTATTTTTGTAAAAACAAAATTATTTCATTTTATTATTGCTTTTGGTACTTCAAAACACATACAATATTGAAACCATTTGAAAACCATGACTATAATAGGTTTATTGCATAGCAGTTTAGTGAATTAATTTTTAGTTATGATTTAAGTAAATTTAAGTTCGCTTCAAATTACATTCCAACAATGTGTTAAAGTTTTTAAACTAGAATAAATACATTCAGGTGATTTTTCCATTTGAAAGAAAGAATCCTTTTGTTTCAAATTAATTGAGTTATTTGGGAATGCTAATGATTATAGCATAAGAAACCATGTAGAAAACTACATGGTGTCTATAATTCTTTCATAAGAATGATCTGGCCAACATCATATGCTTACCAGAAGGAATTTTGATTAGCAGTGATGCTTGTGGATGTTAGAAAATCAGACACGTCATCTTAGAGTTCTTATCATAAGTATGAATTAAAATTTTCCGATACGAAGCAACATTGGTCGGGATGCATTAGTTCTCCCAGCAACATTTAAATAAATGTATATGTGCTTCATGATTGGTATTGAAGGTAGTACATACGCAAACACAATGCCAAGAAGTAATTGAATTTAACCATTGTCTATAAATGTTTAAAATGGTATTGGTGTGTAATTTAGTTAGCTTCCTTGCTTTTCTTTGACATGTAGTAAGTGATTTATTTGTAAAAGAACAATTTCCAAGATCCTCTCAAGTTAATGTAAAGATTCTCTTGCATGTCTCATTTCTTGAGATTGCGAGAACACAGAAAATTGTGGGATGTAAAACTCCCATACGGATCAACTCTCAAACCAGCCTTAACAGAATTTCGATGGAACGCAACTTTAAAAATGACTACAGGCGGTTCGATATGCGATATAAATCCAGAATCACCCCTGCGGAACGAGCCTTATGAAATAACTGTTGCAATGTTTTCAAAGAAGCAAAGTTTTCATAGCAAGGACAAAATGCCTAAGACCAGAATTGAAAGTTGCCACTAAAGAATGACCCCGTGAATAAATTGCTGCTTAAAACAAAAGAGTTCCGCTTCCTTTACGTTCTTGTGCTGTGGTTCTACAAGACCAAATCTTCCCGGACAAATTGTGAGAACATGTAAGATTGTATGATGTTAGTGATTAACCCACTTGGATGTTTAATTAGAACCACTTTATTATGATTAACTAAATTAAGACTACTGAAATCTTATGCCATTTTACAAATGCGCATTGCAAACGCAACAGGCAAGCACAGAGTTATGATTCTGGCTGTTTGATAGTATTGTGAAAACTCCGTGGTTTCGTGAAATTATTGCCACACAGCCAGAACGAAGAGGCAGAAGAATGGATGAAGCCTGTCAAACACCACGACCTGAAAGTGCATTAGTAGGCCGCAGTTGGGATTTCTTGGCACACAGTGTTTCGAAAAGGTTTCGAAAAGCAATCGTCATTGATATGTTTTTTGTTTTTTTCCATTCAGCTCTTCGTGATTAAGAATCAAGGCTCATTAAACAGGTTTTTGCATCTCCGTTTAATTACAGTAATTGTGAGTGTGAATGCAAGAAAGTGTCTCGCATTTGTATTTGGAATGCTCAGCTACAGTGAACGAAAAATGAAAGTAGTGACTATCCACACACTCCCTCTTGACCACACCTATGTAATGGATAGGAAATGTGGAAAAGTAAAAATTTATCATAATAGACCATGTCACACTTGATTCTCCGTTTTCCTTTTAATTCTAAAATGGATTAAGAATGGGAAAAAGCTTATAAATGATAAGAATACAGATTTTAAAACGTGTGAGAACTGAATTATTTTCTTCTAAAATAAAAGAATGCTCGAAGAATGATGCAGAAGAATATTTAAGGGTATGGGAATGTTTAAATCTATTTTCTGGGAAAATCACCAAGCGTGCTCTGTCTGAGGGAAACTCCATAATTAGAGCACCGAGTCATTGATGAATAAGCCGTGCCTAGGCAAATGTGAGAACTTTGGCATGAAAATCGTTCTAAATTTTCCATATTTGACTGTGGTTCATTACATTGAATTTTCAGTGGGAGCTCTGTTGCTCAGGATGACCAAATCCCATTATAATTACTTTGGAACATCTGAAAATGTGTACATATAGGAGGGGATTCTCTTCTTTTAGATCACTATTCAGTCCTGCTCACAACATTCAATCTGCGCTTCAAAAAATCCACAATGGCTTAGTCGTTCAATTTTCACTGTTTTTTGAGAGAGTTTAAATGGTAACCGAAGACAGCTACCCTTACGAAACGAAAGCTCATGAATTCTCAACTTTTCAATGAAAACGAATAACGAGAGATTTGTTTGGCTGGAGAGAAGGAACGCAATTATCGACTTTTACGAATTCAAGCTAAACTATTTTTTCCCTCTCGCAAAATGTGTAGAAACTCTAAATCAAGCATGCAAAGAAATTATTCAGCTTTATATATTAGAATAATTATCCAGCTGAAGATGGTAGAGCGTCAACTAATAATCATGGTTGTCTCCGAAGGGGACAACTAATAATCATGCTGTCATGATAATCCGAAACTGTCTAATGCCTTACAAAGTCTGATCATACAAAGATTTGAGAAACCATGGCAGCACACGCAAAATGAAATCCCCTACACCTGTAATACGCAGAGATGAGCAAGTAATTGACTCAACAGTTTTTCCCATTTCTCTTACTCTCACTCTCTAGTTATCCTCTCTGCTTGTAGAGCAAATATTGGAATAATTTCGGTCGGCACCTAACCACTGATTTATGTGATTTCGCCTTCCATTTAAAATGTAGTACAAGTACGCTGTTATTCAAGTCAGCATTTGAATCTTTTTTTTCCAATTGATGGATAAGGTTGAATTTCGTTTGCTCCTTCCCGAAGTTCTCCTTCTTTGTACTTTATTTATATCTTTGTTGTTAGGTGGGAATCCTGCCATGGATTTTAGATGCAACTTTGTCTTGTTACACGTGTAGAATATACGGAACTTTTTTAATGACCGGACACCCATTTATTTGCTACCAAAATTTGAGAGTTGTTTCTAGATTGCTTCCAACGATATATTTGCTCAGTTTTCTTTTGGTACATTTCACCTCATTTTTGTAAATTACAGTTCGAAATTTGAACCGAAGCTGCTTTTGAATGATTCGAATATGCAGCAAACCTGCAGCTCGCTTGCACATTGCTTACACTGACTAATAAAGTTGATAGATATAGAAAATTGCTCCTGCTACTGCAAGGGGTCCTTCATTGCAGAAACCAACGCTTCCAGTGCTCTACGTTCATTCGGTGGTGGCAGTTGTCAATCTAAGAGACGTACGGATTCGTATTAAATCACTTCTCTTGCACGCATGTATTCATACGGAAGCATCACAGAGAGACGAAGACACAATAAATTATATTTACTACAGAATGAATAGCAAAGGGGAAAATAAGAACCCTAAAAAGTGAATTTCAAGAAACTGGATAACATGATACAAAATTGTCTAATGCACTACAGGTATTTTGAGACGATAAAGAATACCAATAAATCCAAAGCTTCAGAGCTAGTCAGAGTACATTTTTCGAGTTTTATGAATGAAATTCGTTCCTTCGATGTAGCCAGTGTTTCATATAATGGAACAAGGTTTCAGATCCACAACCTTTTGCCAGAAATTATGGGGATAACGCAGAAAAATAGACTTCATTTCTAACTGCCGTTTCTTTCAAAGTCGTGGTTCTTCTCTGGAGCGCATCCAATTTTCCTAAATGGCTTTATCTCCTGATAAATCAAAGGCATATATAACAGTGCATCTGCTTCTTTCTTTTCATGTTTTCTGATTTCTAGGATTTAGGAAACCCATGTAAAGCTATTATTAACTTTGCTATTCACCCATCTTCCTTACATAAAGGAAACAGAAGCAAAAACAGAAAAAAACATACGATTCAGAGATTCTCAGATAAACTATTATAAAGTTATTATTGCGTTTTATTCTATCTTTGATGAATATCACTAAACCTAGCATTTGTTTAATCGCTGTCTTCAACTAATGCTTTGTTAGAATGGAAAACACCTTCTACGGGAAAAACATTGATATATATTGATAGATGAGATTCGATGGCAATAACGCTTTGGAAGCTCAGTCTACACAGAAACGAATCCTACGTGTGTAATAATATGTGATGTAAGATTTTCCATATCTTCCATAATACTTTTGCATTTCTATCATGGAGATTTCGGCTCACCTAAAAATATTCAATTAGGCAGTTTCCATGGTCATTTCCTAATCCAGTAAATGTATGTTGCTTTCTGAATTGGTTATTTGAAAATAACACAATATACTTTAATTTTTGTCTACATCCATAAGCAATAGAATAATACCCTATTAGCAATGTTCTCTATTCTTTCTGATCATATATTCTTCGTAATTCACCCTTCATATGAATTGTTTATTTCCCAACGATAACTTTTATTATTATTTATTTCTTCAAGGGATTATTTATTTTCCATTTTAGAGCTTGCAAGTGTTTTCGTTATGCTTACCTGCTGATCAGAATTTTTTTTTTATAGATCAAAAGGAATTTATGAATTCCATAACTGCTATTTGTTGCACCTCCATGGCAAGTCTAACATTCTCAGCTGTCTTCAGTGAACTCCACCTATACACAACGTGTTCAGTTTATCGCATATGAATGCCAAAAAAAATCTTTCATATCTCAGTTATTCTTGGATACGTAGTAGTAGAGTATTAATACTCTGCACCAGAATGCAGTCACGAACATTCACAGATGACACATCTCACTTGTATAGTAATGCTGTTCCATTCATACAATCAGAATGGTATATGTGTATATATTTTTTTACTTTGCGGTTTCCACTTCGTTACTTCAGTGTTCAAAATAAGTTTCGAAATAAGTAATAAATTCAACAGAGCAGTTTTTCAAGAAATATCGCAAATAAATTTCCGAAACTTTGATTTTCTACATTTGGTGTGTCATAGTAAGCAAAAAGAAGCTTAAAGATGGCTTCTGATACTGTTTGTACTTGAGGAAATGGAGGTTTATATTATTTTTAATGACTGACGATTCAAGAATTGATTAAGAGTAATGTCACGGTTAGAGATTTTTTTTTTTTTTTCCAAGGAGTACATAATGTAGTCAAAGTCAAAGACGAATGTAGAGTGTTTCTAAATGTTCCTGAACGCATGCTTTGGATTTAGGAACCCTGTTTGAAACACTCTTCTTTCTTTATTAATACAATGTTAGAAAAGCTATACTTCTGCGAATTTTTTATTAACACATCATCTCTCTGATCCCGGGTATCTTTGAGAGGATGAAATCATTCTGCTCCCAACTTACTATGAATAAGCGTCTCTGTCACTTGCTAATGATTCATTAAAATTAATTCATTATGTTTTAGGCCATTATTTATTCTAAGCAATATGCTCTTTAATGATTATCTCTAAGATTCTATGTGTTTTACAGTTATTGTAACTTATCAGAGGTCAGCAAATTCTTTAGATGAACAAATCCTCCAAAAACGGATTTTCTTGTTTGGAACACGGTTGGACACACAGAGAGCATCTAATGCATTGCATGCTTTTGAATTTCGAGAACACCTTGTTATGCAACGTTTGCCCAGGTGAAATTCGTATTCATGGGGGCTTCACCCAGAATAAGAGCTCAGTAAAAAAGAGTCCTCCCTGATCAGTAAGGAAGGAAATGCAGCAGCGTAGCAAATGAAAACAGATTTAGTTAATTGAAAATGAGTCGACAGTTCAGTTTTATGTTTTAAAAATTGCTGAAAGAGAATGTTCCTTCCTTTATGATCTGTTTTTATAAATCTCTAAAAATTAATTTTCGGGTGATTACGTGCCTATTGCCATTTTTCTAGAGCTTTGTACGTGTACCATAAATCCCTCTTTTTTTGCAGAAGAAGGAACAAAATCTCGAGTTGATTGCATCACTATTCCTTTAGTAAAAGCTGCCACGACTTTGCAACTGCTTATTCAGTTTTCCTGGACTCGAATAACATTTTCTTTAAAAATAAATACTCGTGCATCTCACGTTCTCTGAAACGAACCACATTACTTAGTCTGCAAAATGCAATATTTAACAAGTAAACTAGGATAAGATATATAAGCTAATTGAATCAAGCAATTTAAAAAATGAAACTTGTTTTAATTTATCACCTATTTAGAAAACTTTTCTTATGATTTTATGTGCTCCTAGATCACTTTTTTATTCAACATGGTTTTACGTGTTTGTTCTTCCGAAAAAAATGTTCCCATGATTTTGATGAGTGTGGTAATTTGCAGGTGTTCGAGTATTACAATTATGAGTTCAGAAAGTTGACATTTTTTACAATGTAAGATCGCTGTAAAAGTTAGGTCCACTAAGCTTTATAGTTTTTGTATGAAGAATGCGTTCGTTTCATAAGATGCACATTGAATTATATTAAATCCAGTGAGTTTTTATGGATCTAGTTGATTTTACGAATATCATGAACGCTGATGTGCATGGACTTTCAAATTTTTTTTCAAATATAGAATTCCATTAAAGCAAAATAACCCCCGACGGAATGAATGAAAAACTGTTCCTTGATAAAGGATTCAAAGAATTTACGTTGGGTTCATCATTCTTTTCAAACAACAGCGCAACCTTTCATACTTTAAAGTGTAAGTCCTGCATATTTATTTTTATGCCAGATTTATTCATAGTATGCAGGAATCATGCATGAATTATTTCTTATGAATGTTTGCAATCATAATCTCTTTCTTAAAATTTTCGGTTTGCAAATTCGTGTATATTTAAAATAATTCAGCTGGTAATCCAATTTGTAGATGACTTCAAACCAGCAAGCATCGATTCCAATAAGACAGCAACACTCAATGTGGGAGAGAATAATGAAGTTTCAGTCATTGTTCCCAATGTGGATGGGATTAGTAAATCTAATCACCATACTATATTTAAAGGCTCGAAAAGACAGTGCCCCAAGGATTGTGTTTTAATCATAGAAAAAAATGGAACTGCAACATTGGAAAGATTGAGCCAAAACATTCAGCTAAAAAAAACCAGGTAATTCATATAATGAAAAAACATTATGTTGTCATTATTTTAGAGTTGATAAAACTTCTAAGCCAGGTTTATCTTCTCGGCCTGTTACTCCAGTTGAGAAATCTAAAGTTTCACCTGTTTGCAAGCTTTCACCAACTCATTCTCAAATCACTTCAAATGTGAAAAGTACTGCGAAAAGCTCCTCTATGAAGAAAACAGGCACCAACGTACAGTCAATGTCTGGCAGCATTTCAAAAGCACATTCCCCAACTAAGAGATTTAGTTCTCACAAAATGCAGTCCACATCAAAGATATCAGCAAATAGTGTATCTGTTCCTTCTTTTAGTACATCAAAAGAAGTAAGAAAAGAAAAAATAACGAACAGTAATTTTTGGTTTCCAGAAGTCTCATCCCTCAAATGTTTCATATATGTTAGATTCTTCCAGTGATAGTAGTAGTGTCAGTAATGATTCAAACTGTAGTGATTCGGACAATAATTGTGGATCGGAAAAGAAAAGTAAGCTTATGCAATTCTATAGTTGAAAAGTGCCTTTATTTCAAGTTTTTGTGTCGTTATCAATCTGTAGCTTTCATTGTCAGAATCAGAACCAATAAGCTGTACAGCTAATTTGTTTCATAGCAAATAATAGTAAGACTTTATCTGCAAATAAGTCGGATTGCAGCTTTTAAATTTTTTTCAGCTAGTTATTCAGTCTATTCAGCTTCTTCTCTTGCAGTGTTTAAATGTTAGAAAAAATAATGTGGTTATAAAAGATTCTTTGAATATGCCATTCATTCATTCATAATTGTGTATTTTCTGGTTCTTGAAAAAGAAAGTCTTAAGCCATGCAATTTTTTGTTAAATCCCAGCAGTTTGTTTTGGTTTTGTTTAATGTTCTTCATATAATGGGGCATTATTAAAAACCCATTTGAATCTTACATTCTTTGTGATTAAAGAAAACTCTGGTTTATATTTATCTAAAGTTGGCAAAAGAATTCCCTTCTTAATGTTGTAATTTTATTTTTAGAAACTTATTGGGTAGTGGATGTTAGATTAGACTGAAATGAGAAATCACTTTTAGATTCTAGAGGCATAAATGAAAGAGTAGCTGTTATGAATGTGCATATAATAATATATAGGTATGCTGTTAAAAAAAAAAAACACCAGTTAATGATAAGAAATGTACAGTTAAAAGTATTCTAACCAATTCAGGTAACTTATGAGTTGAAAAATAGGTTAATACTTTTTGTCACATTATTATCAGCAATTTTTGCGTATGACAGTGAATTGGTTGTGAATTTGAAAATATTGCTCTATTGATACATCGATGGTGCCTCCAATTAACATATAATCATGAATTTATTATCCAAAGATCTTGCAAACCTTGTGCTTCTATATTCATTTTGAATCTATTTTTTGCAGATCAAGCAAGAAGTGCTCCTGTGATGAAAGCCCTCTCTATGCCCACGCAACTGTTGACTGAAGATTTACAATTATCAGAAGACTCTGATTCTAATTAGGTAATTGGAAATTATCTGCATGTTAGAATTTTTGGTCCTGATTGAAGACTATGAAGCATAACAATCTTATTGCTCTAATTTATTATGTGAAGGATACTTACCCGTTTTTGGCTCCTTTATATGATTAACTGTGGAATTTATTTAAGTAACCATGATTAACTTGCAGTTTTTCATCCATTCATAGTGTACATAGATTGCAATTAATTTACTATGTAGTAAGAAGTACATCATCATGGTATACTCGTTATAATATTGAATAATTACATATATTAATTTTTAATTGTATGAATTGTGTGATTTTTTCTTGTATTTGCTTTTTAGCTAGAAAACTTAGCGAGTCATGTGTAAGAATTGTGTTTGATTTTTTTTTTTTTTTTTTCTGTTAGGATGCATACAACATATGGCTTTGTGTTTAGTTGTGCATTTTCAATTCATTTCACGAGTTATGTTGATGAAAATAAATAAATGTAGTTTGTAGTCTAAATAATGTTCTGTATTATTCCATACTAATTACTGTGCTTATAAACTGATATCATAGAGTATATTGTGTAGCAGTGATTTCCAATTTGTGATGGTGCTTCCCAGTTTATTGAAGATTTCATGGTGCTCTCTTCTCAAATTCATCCGTGAATAAAAGAAATACTTTTTCAGTTTCTCCTTTTTGAAAGGAATACATTTTCGTTTTTATCCGTTACTAGGTTTGCACGAAGTGCTTCTGAAATCAAAGCATAACATTCAGCAATTAACTCCTGATATTTTGAGATGTATAAATTTTACTATATTCAGCTTTCAATATACAGCTATTGTGTGTAACCAATTTTACTACTATATAACCACATGGGTTACAGATTCTCAGTGATTTAGAACTGGGCATCTTTTGAATATTGGGCCAAAAGTAATATATATTGTGTAATTATTTGTGGTGATAGTGGGATATGGAAGTGGGAATATCTTTCGGAAATAAAGTTTTGATCACTTTCAATATCACATTGCCAGAGCATCCTGTTTTTCTCTTAATATCCTTGGTGTCTTCCTTGTGGGCTGCATTCACACTTGTGAGTCCACTGCTGTAGAGAGTTTGGAACTGATATTTCAAAGACTCGGAATGGGTTTAGAAGATGCATCCCTTTGAAATGAAAGCCATGTTTCGTTTTAGCAATGAAATCATTTTTTTTTAAAGATTTTTGTTACAGGTCCTTTGAGTATTGCAAGCATTCACTTTTTATGTTACATGAACTGCTTTTGTTAACATTTCCACTATTGCATTGAACATACACAACCATAAAAGATTTGCGAAGTTGATCAGATTCGAATTATGTGTTTCTGAATTGTGACAAAAATGATCTATTGTGTCCATATTTCGTGTAAAGCAGACAAATATAATATTTATTAAAAACAGAGGTTTAAAAATTTTTCATGTGAGGATCAGTTACCATGATTGTTGACTGTTGATCTCAGTATGTAACAATCTCACAAAGTCTGAAGAAGTTTCACAGAATTAGCATTTCCATGATACCCAATTCTAGAAGAGTCTCCACTATTACCTATGTGCTGTTTGCTCTTCCAGTCAGTTTCCTTTCCAATAAGCGCTGCACGGCGTGAAGTTTTATGAATGATTGATTGCTGAAGCTGTAGAGAGTAAAGTAATCAGTGAATTGGTTCCGTGATGGGTGAACCAACCATGAATGAATTCCGCGGTAATCTAGTAAATTGACCTACCGCAGAAGTTTGTTCACACCGTGTGTTCTCTCTGGGAAGCATGGGAATCCAGAAAAAAGAAATTCACGAAGCAGGGCTTTAGTTGATTAAGCAAAGATCAGTTACTGCAAAGGGCTTTGAAAGGACATTGTACTCCTCAACTTTTAACTTTCTTGATGTCATTCATTTGTCTATAGCTGATTTTCATTTATGAAGGCAGTGGACCATTCGAAGTCATTGGAACTTCGAAGGGATATTACCCTCCTTCAATCTTGGCGGTTTTTGCCCCAGAAATTTCGGCATGTATTTTGATTTCTCTGACATGAATTTCATTCTTGAATTTCTCAGAAATTCAGGAATCCTTGCGGTCGTTTCGAATGTATCCTCCCTAAATAGGTTGAAGATTGAGGGGACGAATCCATGGCATAAGTCCAGCAACCGTCCGCGAATGGATCACACAAGTGTTTTGGAATATTGGGTTGACTCCAAGCTATGTAAAACGTAATCTTAACCTTAGCGTGCTTTATCACTGTAACCCTTTTTGAAAGTGCATCCGGATGCACAATCAAGTGCTCATGTTTTCGTACTCAGCCACTTCTTTTTTTCAATGTATGCATTGTGCATTCTTGTAAATGAGGACGTGCGTGGCGCGGCTGTGTGCAGTTTGTCACACTGCCCACAGGTTGTTCAAGTCGATTGATCCGAAGAAATTAGCTAATTTAAAGGTGTTTACTGGACTAGCTGTCGGAATGGCTGTCTGAAAACATGGATGCCGTGTATATACCTTTATGAAGGCGTACCGAATAACAGCGCCAAAAACAGTAAGAGGTCAAAACGAGATTCTTAAAAAACGAGTTGCCTAAAGTTCCAAACCCTATTATTCTATGGAATGCCTTCAACATTATGATACGCTTTACGTCGTTATTGTTCTAAATCCAGTAATGTATGTGAAAGAAAATCTAGGGTTTGGAATTTTGGATATCTCCAAGTGCTTGAAACTACGCGGACTTGTTTTTTTTTTTTTTTCTAGAATTAGAAACAGCTGGACAGTTAACAGACTCTTTTATTTAAGCACTATAAAATAGTTGAAAGGTGTGAGGCCTTTCCAGAGAAGTGCTGCCAATGCGGCATTTGAATTGAAGTGCACACCTTCAGCTAAAAGAATCTCGAATTTTGTGTAGAGGTTTTTTAAATTTTTTTTTTTTTATTTAAAAAAAAAAAATGTAATTATTATTCATAGTTGATCACAAATGTGTTTTAGGGAAATGGATAAAGAGAAAAAGGAAAAGAAAGGGAAAAATGAAATGAAGGAATGTGGGATGAAGTATCAATTTAGGCATGGATTGAATTTACACCTAGTTGTGATAACCTACTTCTGAAATACGTCATCCTCGAGAAAATAGAACACTATTTTAAGTGATTCCATGTTTATACAGTTATAGCGTATATTATAATGCAATATTTTTCAAAAGGGAGTGATTTAATATATTAATGAATAAAAAGTTTTACGTAGAAGATCATGTAGTAGAAGTATTTTAATCATTGGTTTGGGATGATTTGCCCATTAATTTGCAAAAGGAATTGTGATTAACCGAGAGTGTTTGTTTTCGAACACGGACTTGTAGTACGAAATTTGACATCTTGACAACTGCAAGATGTTGAGTGACCAAGTAACCGGTTCCAAGGTCTGGAAGGAAGAACGTGCCATTTTGCAAGCTGGGAATTTCTCTCTCCTCTTCTCTCTTCCTCTTTCTGTTCTCTCATGTCTATCAACCGATTTTTATTTGTCCAATATGTTGAGTTTTGATAGATGGCGAACATTATGGCTTTCGTTGTATTTGTTTTCTTTAATCTAATGTGGATGGTTTGTACAGCTAAGGTAAAACTGAAAATCGAGTGGATGGGGAACATTTTTATTCTACAACTCTATTATTCATGCCGAAAAAAAGCAACAGTTTCCTTAGTAGAAAAGTGGTGTCGTAGTGTATCCCGTTCAGATTTTCTTTTTTTTCTTGAATAAGGTTATTGATGTTTGGATACGATACATTTGAGGCAGATGTTGTGGCGTTTCCAAGTAACAGAAAAACACCAGCAGCATCCATAAGCGTATGAAAAAAAAAGCAAGTTTCTCGAATTGAATCAAAGTGTTAAACTTTTGTAACAGCGGTTGTCTTTCCATTGACGCCTTCCCCCTCTTCGACTCGAGAACGCTAGGTTAGAATAGTATAGACTGATTCCCCCCCCCCCAAAAAAAAAACAAAAAATCAAATTCATCTTTCATTTTTCCTTCGTTTGTATTTTGTTCAGTTGTCTCATTGTACCATCGTCGTCGTCATGTTGCATTTTGACGGTAACCAAGCAAAACAACCAACTAGAATATGGAAAGTGGGGTAGCGGAAACGATGTGTGGGCGTTTGTTCTGGACATGGACACTGTGCTGTCCAGCATCTCTCTCCATGATCTGCTGCACTCTGAGTGCTGCTTTGACTGTATTCGACTGTGCTTGCAGTTTGCCTGTGTGTGTTTATTTACTACTCTAATGCTGTACAATGCAACTTTTGTCACTGCTGAATTTAATATGAGTAAGAGTAAAACGGACGTATTAAGGAGATTCATTTGAATAACACAGCAACTGCGTTATTCAAATGTTGCTTAAAGTCATTGCTTACCTGAAAATGATTGGAAGTCAAATGGCTGCCTTAATAGTAATAATAATAAGACTTACAGAGTTCATTTTTTCTCCGTAGCCTACTTTTACTTTAAGTAATATTTTTTCGAATTTCGAGTTTGCCCTCGAAAGTTTCTCAATCCTTTCACTATAGTCACATCACAATATTAGTTTTCATCATGGAATGAGTGGTATCTTCCCAATTTGAAGATGGATTGTGACATTTCATATAATTCGTTTTCCTTTCAGCTTTCCTTATCCTTTCTTAACGCTGTAGCCGAAGAAGAGAAAACACGGGATTCTAAAATATCAAGTGGTAGGTTTTGAAGTATCGCATTCTAAAGGATGCACGCGAAAGGCTGTGCATTGCTTGGTTGGCAAAAAAAGAAAAAAAGAACACAGTTGCCCCTGTAGATGATTTGGAACCCCTCATTTATGTGATCGTTGATTACATCCAAATGACAGTACACGTAGACATTGGTCTATTGCTCTCAATCGTGCGTGCATGGAGATGTGGATCATTTGAATGCTCGAAACGCAGTCATCTCACCGTTCCAAACTTGAAACAAATCATGGTTAAATACAGATTATGTTCGAGAAATGGAGCACAATGGACCATTCACATGATTCGTAATCTGGGAACTCAACAGCAAAACATTTTGCACGGGGGATTCCAATCTTATTTCACAAATTCGACCGTTGGTCTTGTTGATTTGATCGGAGCTTTTGAAACCAAACTTATCAGCATCGGGAAGCTTCTTTTCATCAGTGATGAATTCCTAGTGAACTTTCAATACTGTAAATTCATCAGAAATTAAAAATGCTGGTGGAATTTTCTGATAGCGGCCTGTTCAAGGGGATCCCCTTGTTGATACGAAGATCCCATTTCAGAAGCTTTATAAGTATTTCTTCTTCCTTTCTTTCCACGCAGCTTCTTGCTGGACCGGTGCTTTAAAAGTTGCTCCAAAATGAAATGCAGAAAAAAAAAAGGAAAAGTTTTTTCTTTTGCATTTGCATTTAGGAACGCAAATGAGAAATTCCCTGACAGTATGGAAAGTAGGCTTGAAGTATGAATGCAAAATGGGAGTGACATTTTATATTTACAAGGTGAAAGCAGTCCACTTGCCTAGGTACGTATTATTGTTTAAATTATTAAATGATTAAAATTATCAAATTTATTCAAGATCTCTCTCTGTTGTAAATTTAGAAGGACTCCCGAAGTGCTATTTGGTGCTACCGAAAATACAAATTGAAAACGAATCGAACTTCTACGAGCCTTTCCAAGTCTTCAGCAAAGAAAGTTTGGTGCTATTCATTGAACTATTATGTATTCATAGTAAGATAATCGTGTTTCAACACGCTTTTCGAATCATGTACAAGTCTGTTGTACTTCCACAAGTAGCGGTAGCCCTCCTTTCCTCCTTCCTTCGAGTTCGGTGTTGGCGGATGACTGCAAGATTTTTGGATGCTGCTGATGGGAAACGTCGAAGTGCCTCTTAGGGGCGTATATTGGCCTTGCACGTCGGATGAACAAGGTTGAGATGGTAGCAGGAGCAGGAGCTCCACAAGTAGCTTTTAAAATACAGGAACTTGGATATTTCGATTAAGTGAGACCCTTATTACTTACATTTAATCAAAGAGCATCCCCCCCCGGGGAGGGGGAGAGTTCTCCCTAAAAGACCATGTATCGATAAATAAGTTTTCCAAATGTAGTTTGCAGTACATTTTTTAAATGCTATTTGTACGTTTGATTTTATATGTGTGTGATTTTTTTTTTCATGTGGTAAGTATCTCCTCCTCCTGCACTAGGTTATGGGAGCAAGCTATGACCTGGGGTTGCGTATGACCGAATGGGCATTTTCGGGGTTGAGGTTCCTTTTTCCAGTAACGTAGAATGTTGCCAAATATCAAAGCAGATAGTTCGTACATCGCACAAGCTCGGGTCGACAGAACATGAACTGCAGAGTGCTGTTTTCGCTTTTCCCAGCTTCTCTTTTCCTTGTTTCGATCCATGCCCTGGGAAAAGGCATCGAAACTGTACGGTAAACAATACTAAATACATTACAATTTTCTTTGGCAGCTACTTTAGGTGCCGTTACTTAAAACGGCGCGTTACCCAGACTGGCACGAAGCCCCATCTTCAAAGGATGTTTGTAAATGCCCACGGGCGCCTTGGAGTATGATGGTTTTCCCTGCAAGTTTCGCGTGCATGGCATCGAAGGCGAAACGAACGTCTCATTTGCTTAGATGAGATGGCGTCCAGCTAGACAGATCAGCGGAAAGCAGTAATGCTTCAGCCTCTTCACCAGCAACAACATCGTAGCTGCCATTCGACCGGATCAAAGTTTTGTGCAAAATGCCGTTATAAAATGAAGCAGTTTTGCGAGCAGCCACAGAGTTCCCGAAAACGGGAGTCAGAGGAACCCTTCCTTCGTAGCAAGGCGAGGATGCTGGATAGCACCGTTTAGTCTGTTGACAAGCGAGCACGATTCCAGACCAAGGAAATGGCAGCACACCCCAGAACTTGCAGCCCTGCTCAGCCACTGCAGAAAAGTGTTGCGTGCACCTTGAAGAATCCTCCACCACCCAAACGTTCACCATGCAAGGCTGCGGATGATGCCAGTTTTCTTCAGATAATGATCGTGAAATGTGCAACTTCGTAATCACAGCTTACAAGTGTTGTGAACTGATCTTTTCCGGAAAATGAACCATCTCCTTCTTTTGCGTAGCCAACGGGGAAAAGAACCCTCCTCTGTTCCCAGAAAATGAAATTTTACGAGCTTAATTGCGATTTCGGTAATGGAAAAAGCTGGTCGGATGACAGCTTCGCTCTTTTTCGTCATTTTGATCGAAAGCCTTCTAGAAGCTAAATGGTTTGACGGTCCTTTATATATTTTCGTTTGCATAACTCGTTTGGAAGTCTATAAGATCATATTTATCTAAGCTACACGTTCGTTCAGTTCACTTATTATGGATTAAGGAGTATCTGGGTCATCCTTCTGGTGTGCAGCAATTTGAGCATTTTCATCGTGATGATGTTTTACTACCTCAGAGAAAGTGGCATTGCATTTTTCATTTTACCGGATTTTTCCTACTTTGTTTCTGAATCGAAGTGTTCTTTCTAAATGTTTTCCACGCTTTTGGGAAAAAAGAAAAAGCATGATGACCGTTTTAGATCATTTTTAGAACGCTTCTTTCTCGACGCATTTTGACGTGATTGATGGCTCTCTTTCGTGGATCGATCTGTTTCCATGGGAATGTTCTTGTGCCTCTGATACATTCCAAGTTTTTGCCCATGTTGTCACAGAAAGTCAGTCAATCCCATGTTCTTTTGCGACTGTTAAATGCCCAATTGCCAAATAATAAAGGCAGTTTTATGAGATGCTTTCTCAAATCTCGGTTCCAATCAATCGGTTTCATCTCTCTCTCTCTCTCTATTTCTCTAGTCGTATTCTATTGAGTTTTTTGCTGTGTAATTTCAAAGTTTACGTATGATGGAGAAAGGTGAGTTCCGGTTACAGCGGCCGAGACTGGTCGCAAGTACCGTTGCATTCACGAAAATCGCATTGTACCGTACTTAAGAATCGTGCAATTCACCTTGTGTTCACATGCATTTGTGTGTGTGTGTGTTCTCTGCGCAGTGATGATCCAAGAGTATGCTTCACTTTTAGATGTGGTAGAATGTTGTCTTTTGTATCTCTTTCAGAAAAAAAGCAGCTTCCCCCCCCCCTCCCCTTTCCCCCCTTGGGCATTTTGTCCAAAGGGAAAACACCGGACCGACCTCTTCTGGAGCCGAATTGATTTAAAGAGTTGCATTCTGTTGCGTGTTGTTCCTCCGATTTGATTATTTACTTTCTTCACGTGTTTGCACAAAAAAGCTCAGAGTTTTCCAGAAGCTTTTGGGAGACAAAACCGGCTGTCGAGTTTCTAATGGAACCGGTAATCTCGCAGGAATCGAGATCTAAGGTGGTTCTGATCGTGGGAGGCAAAAGGTCCTCAAGCGCAGCTTTTGCATAGGGCTTACGTTGTGTTTATAGCTGTACGAAGTCAGCATTAATAATACTAATAAAAAAAGAGTGGATATATTTTCGCTTTTTTGGGGGAGTTCCATGGGAGATAACGTAAATGGATCCCCTGCATAATTTTAGATCCCACTCGAAACAAAAGGTGGAATATCGTTCCCTGAGAGAGCAACCAGGAAAAAAAGTCTACATATTGAGCATGTGTGTGTGAGATGCCCTTTCGAGATGACTTTTTGACCCATACACTTAACACGCATTAAGACAATTTTCTGAAGATCACCGTTGTGACCGTGCTTTCACGTTTTGAAGATGATTTGATATAAATACGAAAAATAAGGATTTTTATAAAGAGTTTCAAAATACAGGAGGTGAAAAATTGTTTGGGACTCCAGGACTAGCTTCCTCTAAATCTATGGAGTGTAACATATACTTAATACTATAATGTATGAGTAGACTATAAGCTTCGGATATTTAGGTTTCTATTAATTTGAAGAATGTGGTTTGGCGTTTGGGGAAAGCTCATGCCCCATTACATTGCATCCAGGATTACTTCCATCTTGATTGCATTAACCTTACGATTCCAGATTGCTTCTTTCTTCTGTTTTTCATCGGGAACCCTTCCTTTTGTCGTTCGTTTTTTTTCTTCTTTAATCTAATATCTGGTGAGATCTAGTAGATCTAGTTGCCTTCTAGTGGTTGTTGCTGCGCTTTTTCTTCGTCTCTCGAGGCACGTTATGTCCTCTTTGGTATAACTTCTTAACGGACCCCCGTATTCGTCATTCATTCATGTCTGAATCAGATGGAATTGGATGCGATACTTCCCTCGTGCTGTTGGTCGTAATGTCGCATGGAAAAGCTTCCCGCTTTCCGTTTCATCCCCCCCCCCCAAAAAAAAAAAAAAAAAAAATGTACCTGGCACAATGGCTTTCACTTCGTTATTACTGGAAAATCCATTAATAAAGGCATTGATTTTCAGGGATTCACACCTCTGCAAACACGGATTCGTTTGTGGAGCAGTAGAACTGCTCTCGCAAACTTCGCTGGTTTTGGGTAGTTTGGTGAAGCACCCTGTGAGAATAGTCTCGCTTCTTCTTGGTAGGAAGACTCCCTTATCAGTTGCCAAGAGAATGTCGTGAGGAAGATCACCAGTGCCCTTTATCTGATGCCATAAAAATGCACGCGTTGCGAGGTGGAAAAAGTTTTTACTCTCTTGCAAAAGTGTAGATAATGCCCTTCGTTTCTCGTACTGTTACGTTGCATAATGGTACGGGAGACATTTGAAATGATACCCAGAGAACTTGCTGATAATTTCTCAAGATCAGTAGTTGAAGTTTGTTCACACAGTGAAGAGTAATGGTTTAATAACCAGAGAAGTCTCTTATTTCGACGGCAGACTGCGACTTCCATCCTTTATGCCAGTGATTCCTCAGGTTTTTCGAAACTGGCTGCGAGCCATAAATCAAGGATTCTCGTGGCAGCAAAGAATTGTTCAATGGAGTTTCTCTGGATTCGTTTTTTTTTTTTTTTTTTCTGCACCGAGTGTTTAAAATCAGGAGAGATAATAAATGTAGGAATTCAGAACTCAAGCCCCGGCTTTCAGTCAGACAGCCGGTCCGTGTGCCAATTCCTCACATTGGAGAAGAACAAATGTGTGGGGTTCTGAAGTAAGAGATTCGTTTTGGGGAGACGTTTCTAAGATTAGGGTACTGGCCTTTCTGACATTTCGCTTATAAAGTCCAACCAGGTTCCCCTTTTGCATGTCGAACGTGCATTTCGGCGAACCATATTTTGAAAATTTTTTGAAGATCTTACCACAAAGTACGCAGATGTTCTCTTTCAACAGGAAGATGTGCTTTGGTCAAAATTTGACGAGAGCAAATACATAATTACCCCAAAAACCAGTTTAATTAATCAACCTGAAAACTTCTGAAGCTTGGTTTTCATCTGAAGCGACCAGAGCGGATCTGAGCAGTGCATTAGAAAATCGAAGTGCTTTTTCTTCCTTTTTTAAAAATAAACAGATACATGAAAGTTTCACAGCTTCTCATAAGCTTCAAAGGAAATTTCACAGCTTGAGTATATTTACTTCTACATTTCCCCTAAAGTGGCTTGTGGACCAACATTAAGGAAACCACCGCTTTATGACACTTCATCACCAAGAGTAGGTCCTTTTTGGCCTACTCTTGGTGAGGTGGAACCGCCAGCGACATTTTCCAGTCTTTGCAAGCAACAAGAAAGCAAGGGGTGCTCTTTGGCGAGATTGACGGCCGAAAAACAATCTGTTTGATGGAATTACGCTGATTCCACACGAGGAGAATTTCATCTACTGAAAGCATCCCAAAGAAGTCTTGCGCTCTTCCAGAATCTCACATTTCATGAAAGGGCTTTACTTTTCCTTATGCGTCTGAGTGAACACATAAGGAAATTCTAATGCTTAGACCTCAGACTCAGTCTGAGGTTTACACATCACCGGCGTTTTTTTTTCTTTGCTTGCAGGGAGTGTGCTACATGCTGACTGTTTTTCACCCTCATGGAAACAGAATGGCCCGGATCACCGTGACTGTAAGATGAGGGAGCCAAACGAAGAGTGGATGGGGTGCCGTTTCATAAAAAAAAAAATTCAATTACCAACCGGATCGAACGAGTATCGATTTTTCGTAGAACGACAGCCTCTCTTGGCAACTGTGCCACGTTGGAATCGTTCAGATCGTAAGGATGCTGAAATGGCGATTCTTTTTTTCCCACTTGAATTCTCATTTCAAACCCAAGAGACCCTAAAGCATCTTGACGATTTGCTAAGATTATTTCGTTTCCTTCTGTATACTTCATTTCTGCTGTTATCCAGAGATGTGTTGCTTAACTAGGAGAGGTGGTACCTGCACTACCATCGGATAGAAATTCCTAAGCAATGATGACGAACCCAAGAATTCCAATTCTCATCGAGTTTGGTTTCTTCTAAGCAGAGATCGCACATTCAAAGGTGAACTTCTAAAAGGAAGCCATCCCTTGATTGTGTCCGGATTGTGATTCTTGCACGCTGATTCTCCTTTTCTCTTGGGCTTTGGGAGTCAGAAATTTCACATAAGAAGTATCTCTCTACTATCTCTCCTACAATCTCTTCCGGGCTTCCTGAGCGCCCATAGCACACGCAGAGGAAACCCGGAACAACTTGAGGGACGTTTATCTTCCATATCTGCTTCGGATCTGAGTTTTCTTCCCGCCACAATCTTACTTGGTTTCACTGCAACCCGGAAACTCTTTTCGAAGCTTTTGCCTCTTTCATTTGGGATCCTGCAATTCCGTTATTAACGTGACCCCCAGGAAACCTCTGTCCTACACCGCCCTGCGCATGGTAGCTGAAAGACGAGGGTACTGGCAGAAAGGGTCCGAACGGATTGGAAGTATTTTGAAAGATGATAATCACCTCAGTGGTTAAACGCGATCGAATTCATTGATGGGAAAGCTGAGGGTGCTCAGAGAAGAAGAATTCTGCGGATCCAATCAGATGTGCATCCCTCTTTGAGCTTCCAATCATCGAGCAGACAGAACACGCACACGCACACGCAAGACATCCGCATGGCGCCTCCTCCAAGAGAAAGAAATCGACGTGTAATTGTCCGGGTACCATTGAGAGTTTTGTGTTCCAGGGTCGCAGATCAGGTAGCGCCTCGAGTGGGAAGATTGAAGTCATTTCAAAGCTCGAAATGAGGACGATGACTGGAACTTCTGGAGGATTTAGCATTCTCGCAGCAAATGCAAGGATTTGTTAGGCGGACATCTAGACAGTTCCACTCAGATTCCTCCGAGTGGCACTGCAAGAGAAGTTTAGCGGCGAAGACACTCGAGCGTTCTTAGGGTGCATCTCATACAGGACGTGGCAGTCGACGGCGACAGTCTAAAGTGATGAGCCACTTACCGTTCAGTTCTTCCATAGAAATCGATCTGAGCGTTCTCACCGAGTCGGTATCTCTTTAGTGTCAAGAGCCAACAACTGTGCTGCTACCATCCTCAGCATGCTTCCCTGGTAAATCTTTCGCTTTGGCAGGCGCCTCCAGTTCAACGTTCCATCCTCACTGCTCTCAATTTCAGAACTTTTGTCTGTCTATTTTGGAAGCAGGGTGACAGGTCAAGAATATCGCTGCTTGGCTTGCACCAGCCGCGTTTCGCAGCTGCGTTCCAGGAAAGGGACTGGGGACCCTCGAAGAAAAACCGTTCCTGGCATCGCGTTAACGCAAGTCCCATGACGGCTCGTTTTCGGCGTTCAAGTGGTGCCACGAATTTCGCCAGAGGCTTTCCTAGAAAACTGCAGGTTTCTTGACAGTAACAACATACACAAAAAGGAAAAAAAAAACACTTTACAAGGACGGTGTCGATAAAAAAGATGGAACTATTCATCACGAAAACCAGTTCGCTGGCTATTTATTCCTTTGATCGCCGGAAGATGGAGGCGGCGCTAAGCACAACATCGTGCAGCAAAAAAGGAGGGAGGCAGCAAAGGAAAAAGAGAAACCAGTGTCAGTGGTCACGCCATGCACGAGCGCCTCCGCCGTATTTAACATACTTTAAGGTGTGGAGATGAGCGAAGAAAAGAAGAGAGCCTTTTCGCGAAAGGGAAAGTTTCGGAAGCGAACCCGAATCCAGATACAGGGTTCCGTTTCCCACTTTTCCCCTTCTTCTTCATTAGGTCGGTGAATTCCGAGAATCTGAGAACAAGGATTGGTCGCTTCTGCTCTCTTCCACGACTGTGCGATTCAAGGAACGGAATTTCTCACTGGAAGGCTCCTTCTGCAAGAGCTACCGTGGTGCAAGGAACCAGGACGCAGCGAACCTGAAAGCACGGTGTCGAAAGGAATCGCAAAGGACCACGCCGCTTCGGATCTTTCCCTTTGAAAGGATCCGAACTGCGAGGAGGCAAACCATCGGATTTTCGAGATACGGGGGGGGGGGCAGTGCTCTTGCCCTCTCCCTAACCCTCCGTCCTGCAAACGGCTTGAAATCGGTTCCTCTCCCTCCTGAAGGTTAGCTGCGCTCCGAGTCGAACGTTCGTAGGAGTCAACGTATCACATCAGTGGCGAGACCCGACAACAGCTGGTGGGGGTGATTTTGTGGCTGTCTAATGAGGATTTGGATTTTGCGGCGTTACTGCCAGTGCTACGACTGTTTTTTTCTCGTCACCATGAGCAGCAGAACAAAAGGGAGATTCTTGTTCTTGCGATCAAAAATGGGTCGACCATGAGATGTCTGCTTGGAAGAATAATCATTCCCGGCTTTGCCTAATTTTAAGCAACACGCACCTGAGGCAGGTGGAAGGTTTCTCCATCCCCTAGGTTTCAAGTGTGCTCTGTAGTGATTTCAGATGACTCTCCCTGCCCATATCTTTTCATGATGGCACCACTTGTGGCAGGTCGGGTTCTAAGCTGCTTTCTTTGCACTGAGGTGCACCGCAGCACCGTTTTTCGTTCCGGTGCTTTGGAAGGGAAGGCGCTGAAAATGGCAATTTTCTCTTGGGTAGAAGGGATTTTTCTCTGGTCCCTTGTTTTTTCCCCAAAGATCTGTGGGAGCGAGAAGTTGGCGATTGGTCAGCAGTTTCTGACTTCCCCAAAACCAATGCCGTTTCTCCTTCTGTCCGAGAAGATGGCGTCGATTTCTGGTCTGGAACCAACTAACAAAAACCCCATCTCTGGAAGGTCCCATCGTGCGTCCTTGGATGGACTTCTGCAACACTGAATGGGGCATGAAAATACAACTGCTCCCATTCTCTCATGGAAGAGCGATCTACGCCTCGCTTGACCTGGGGTAACATGGGGGAGGCTTTCTAGGGCGGTAAGTCGACCCACGTAAAGCCAATGCATTCTCGCATCATAGGGAAGGCTCTCGATCACAAAACTTTTGTGCCTCTGTCCTGTGGGAAAAAATCCGCAAAATACGAGAATCCCAGTGGCTTCTCCCGATCGCGAAAAATCACATATTTCTTTTTTTTCTCTCTTTTTCGGTTCCATGATCACATTTTCAAAGACATTCACCACTAGACCTAGCATATGGAAACTCAACACGGAAACCAGTCGTTTTTGAACGCGTATCGATCGGTCGCCAAAAATCGTGGAAGACATGACTGGATCAGCAAATTCCGTTTCCAAGTTTCCGGAAGAACATTCTCCACAGACTGATCTACAGCATTTGTTCTCTTGCCATCCTTCGCTCCGCAAAAGCATCTTCTTCTTGGGTTTTTCTTTTTTTTTTTTTAGAACAGAGGGGAGAACGAAGTTGATCGGAGTCACACGGATGCAGTTGTAACGCGACTCTTGGGTAAAATCCGTCAGAAGTTACGCTGAGGCACAGGGTCCCACTGGCCAAAAAAGCACCACCTCTACATCTCTACTATCTATCACGAAGGTGTTCGCGGACGTCCCGACGGGAGCGCCGGTTGCTTTATTTGCTTGACCACTTGAAGGTGGCACAGTTGTCGTGCGATGCTATTCGTCGTACTTTGTGTCAAGGAACGCATGTCAGTCCTTAAAACTCTTTAAAGTACACCTCTGAGTAAACGGGATTAGGGTCGTTTCTCTTCCCTGGTTCCCATCCATCATCTGGATGAAGAGCCAAACTCATTCCCTGCACGGAAGTGCTACCTGAAAGTGTATGGGGGGCGTTGGTAAATACCGAGAGGAACTTTCGTTCCTCGCTGTATTTACCACGTCTGTGCACATTCTTTGTGTCGCTTCCAAGCTGCGATTCCAAGCTGGAAGGCTGGCAGTAGGAACTTCCAAATCCAGTTTTCTCTTAATTTCTCTCATCTTCTCATCTTCCTCCACGGAAGGCCTTGTCCCATGCTGTGCAGTATTGTGAGTATGGAGGAGAGTGGCTCACGAATGATTGACAGCCGAGGATGTGATGGGCGTGAAGCCTCTGGGACTGGAAAGGGTGCAGTGCTTGTCGATGGATAGGAGTGTGTGACCTTATGAATCGAAATCACAAGATGAGCCACTTACCGTTCAGTTCTTCCATAGAAATCGATCTGAGCGTTCTCACCGAGTCGGTATCTCTTTAGTGTCAAGAGCCAACAACTGTGCTGCTACCATCCTCAGCATGCTTCCCTGGTAAATCTTTCGCTTTGGCAGGCGCCTCCAGTTCAACGTTCCATCCTCACTGCTCTCAATTTCAGAACTTTTGTCTGTCTATTTTGGAAATTGAAGTTCTTGATCTTCCACTCTGGCACATGTCGATGTGACAAAGTGAAAGATTAAGACACGAATCACCTGGTTATGTCGGGGCATTTATTACGGAAAGTAGTGAAAATACATTGGTGTGGTAGAACCCTTGGTTCTACCACGTGCTAGGAACTTGCCGAAGAGAGGTGCGCAGACCGTCAAGGACCGCTTCGGCAACACGGGCGAGATGAGAACAGAAAAAAAAAATAAACACAGTAAAACAGGGGAGGGAAAATTGTACACAGGGAGGTGGGGGGGATCGAGAAAGGGATCACGGTACGCCGCCCAACGTCCTCTGAATCCTGTTCAGGATGCTGTCAAGTTCCGTTCTTATCTCGCCCAGGTGGGGTGATCTCGAGACGGTCTTCTGGAAGATCCGCGCCCGGTGGATGGCGTCCTTACCATTTTGGCCTCTTCTCCTGGCGTTCCAGACCGCCATCCTGATCCCTCCAAGACAACGGAGGACTGCGAGGAACGCGGGACGCGGCTGGCGGCAGTGCACCACCGCACGCGAAGAGGCGTCTCAAAATGCCCCTGGAGCTGCTCGCCGGGATACCTGGGATCATGGTGAGGCGATCTCAAAAGGTGTCGGAAGGTAGGACAGTCCAACAGCAGATGTGGGAGGGTCTCCCTCGTCTCCCCGCACCTGCCGCGCTCTAAGCGTCCACAGTCCCCCCCGTGTCCAGGGGTGAGGGAGCGCTTTGCACAGGATTCCCCCCTGAGCCACCAGCAACGTCAACTCCCACCACTTGAGTGGGAGGGCGCCACTGTTCCAATACGCTAGAGGCCACTTCACTTCCTCCGGAGGGATGCCGAACAGCTCTCAAGACACGAATGATGGAAATCCTTTTGGGTTCTTTTCTGCCTTCGCTGTTTTCCTTTCAGCTTTTTTTTTTTTTCTTCAGGTTTTCTTCTTTTTGTTTCGTGGTGGTACAGTATTGAAGAGCTGCTTGAAGCGCCAGACTCGCGACGGTTCTTGAAATACTCTGCGAACCAAATAAAAAGATATCTCAGGAACCGTCGCGCTCCTGGAGGTTCACGCAGCTCTTGTAACACTGTTCCACCCGAGGGTGCGTGTCAGCACTTATAGTTGAAGAGTATCCAGGGAAGGGACCACCGACTCCTTGATTCCGATTCCTGGAAGGACCCTGGAGGGTCAACTTCTCATCCCGTCAGGGGGCTTCCGGTTCTAACCAGATACCGGAGCTGCATGAATGAATGGAGGCCAACCATCTCCATCTTGCAGGAGGGGAATCCGAACCCACGACGCATCCTCATCTCTCGGCGCCGATTCTTGCCGAGCATTCGAACCCGCGACGCTTGGTGCCACGAGCGAAGACCACGTGACCTCCGACGCAGGGACGCATACCACCTTTTTGTCATAAGTCGTGAAAGAAGAGCTTGTGGATAGGTGTCTCAAGAAGGAGGACGCTCAGTCCCTTCATAGAGAATGGTGTCTTGATAAACTCGACGTTCAATCTCTTCAACTTTGAGGAAGCGCGCATCTGGATCGGATGATTGCCACACACAGGCAATCCCTTACCTCTGCGTTTCTTGGAGGCTCCTATTGGTGGATCTGTCTATCGATGATCAAAGTGAGAACCAAAGAATGCGGAAATACCATCTCACAGAGGGAAAAAAAAATGACCTCTGACTACAAGTTTTTGCTATGTACGGGTCGCTTGACACTTCTCTTTATAAGAATTTTTCTTGCTTCTTGGATGGACAGGGGCTCAGAACGAGCCACGGAATCGGAATCTGCCTCCTCTGCTTTGCGCTACTGATCACCAATCCATTGAGGATTCCAGAGTCTTCCTGAAGTTTCGAGAGTGGCAAGGACACAGCGATTACAATGTTCCACGGCAGAGCTTGGTTTAATATAAGGGACAGTTCTTCCGAATTTTCCATGGGAATGCAGGGGTCTGGTCTGCTGCGTGCTGACCACAATTCTCCCCAGTGCTCACTTGATGCCTCGGACGGCGCTTCACAAACTCAGCTCCAGGTTTCAGGCTGTTTTCTTGAACTCCTTACCCATCAATGCACGATGCCCCCCTCCCCCTCCCACATTTGTTTCAGATCCTTGCTTTTCAGGAGTTGATGCGCGGTTGCGCAATAGTCATGCATCACTTTCGTACCATGATTTTTTTTGCTTTTGCATCAGCGTGTTCATTGCTCCTCAGCCTCCTCGTTCAGAGTTCTGTCTTGGGTTTGATAGTTATCCCATTTCTTCCGTATTGTAGCTGCAGTTGGAGGTGCTTTCCCACGGGTTGCTCTGACCAGAAGTCCCCAGAATCAGTGGATCTCAAGCATCAATCATAACGGAAAACAAATTGCGCCAGAATAATCATAAGATAAAAAAAAGAAAGAAAGAAAGAAACGTTACTGGATTGTCTGAGACAACTGGGAGACGCCCATCGTAAATCAGGAGATGGAGAACGAACGCTTTCGAGAGGCGGTGGACTACGAAGAGGCAAGCAAGCAATCGACCTCGTCGAGAACATTCCAGAATGTCGGAGACTCGGGCGGACACGAATTTCGGATTCCTCCCAAAGCTCTCTTTATTCTGGAAAATGGATTTCTGCTAGAGAGACGACTTTTAAAAAGTCGTCTCTCCAGCAGAAATCCATTTTTTTCCCCCTTTGCATTCTTCTTTAACATCGGCGGCAGTAGCAAGATTTTCAGGAGAGCTGGGAATTTTTTTCGGGATTATATCTGCCGCCGCCGCTGCTGCTGCCATCGGTTCGTGAATTCGATCTCGTGCCCAAGAAACAGCGACCCTTCTTTTTTGCACCAACTGCCAATGATTGTGTTTTTTTTTTCTTACGGCTATGCCTGTGTCCAATCTTGGCCGGTTGAGCAACTGCGGTTCGTTTGCAACTTCTCCTTGATAGCTATTACTTTGATAAGAAGTGACGGTCTCAGTAACAACAGAAGGAGTAAAAAAGAAAAAAAATGTTGACAGTCGAAATGCTAATAATGCGAAGTGTCGAAGGTTGCATTCACCGGAGCGATTCTCCAGACCTACAAGGACGCTTGAGGAACTCGAGGCAAGCAAGAAAGACACGTGCGCGTCAAGACCACTGAGGTTTCGAAAAGACTCGCTGCTTGCATCCCAGGGGAACGGATCATTTCCATTTCGCTTTCTCTTTTGGAGAAGGATAGGTGCGGATTTCTTATCTGATCCTCGTAGCGCGCTAAGATGCCTTTGCAACGCTGCTGGATGGTAGCCCAACGCGTACTCGGAAGACGTCGACAAGAACAGGTGGACGAGGTTCTAGAAGCTTGACCAAGTGAATAGATTTGCCTAGGAAGAATATTGTAAGCGATGAAACAAATGCAAAGAGTGATTCACTCCAATCAAGATTTGGACCATCATACTATCAGTCCAAGTGGTGAACTGCGTGCGTCGTCGGTTATGGATGCTGAAAACAGATGGGAGCACTGACTCAACTTTTGACTGAGAGAGATGGAATACTGCCAGCTTCCTTATCGAGGAGGATTGCCGACATCGTGGTGATCCAGGGATGGATAACACTCCATCGGAAGCTCAGAAAGTGGAGCTGGACCTCCGTCCTTTTTAGATCCGATGTTTTAGATTTTAGAGGAAGCCATCAGGTTCATCATTTTCTCCGCATGCAGAGGGAGACTTTCAGCTTTCCCTTAGCACCTCATCATTTTTTGAGTATCGGAGCTAAAGGAATCCCACCATTCTTGATAGTGGAATTCCAGCGCCCGAGTAGCGGACTGTTGCAGAGTAAAACATGGGTATTTCCTATTATCTTCTGAGTCTTTACTGATCTCCGCTGCCGTATTTCCGGAAGGTAAGCGGAAGTCCAGAACAATGATTCGACTATGCTTTTGTCTTGATGGCGAGCCAGCCTTCGCGACTGACTTTACCGGAGGCTACCAGGAAATGGAGAGAGCTCCTTGTTAGCGCAGATATGAGAAGAGAGTTGAAAAATGCAGGTTTCCCGGAACATCTCAATTAGAACAATCGGAAGAGCTTCAAAAGTCTCCGCGGTCTCTACGGTTGAAGATGACGATCCTGAGATAGCCTGAGGAAGAGGGAGGGAAGGGAAGTAAAGGAACTTTCGGCATCCCGGGGATGATGGTAGTGGATGGTGCTCAGGATACAACTGGGTCTCTGCGCAGGTGATTCGAAGTGACCTCTCATCCCTGCTTCTGGTTTGGGTATGTCTTGGTGTCTTTGCTCGGTCTCTGCATAAAGCCAGGTGCTGTAGTCAATAGAAACCTCGAAAACAAATTCAAGGGGAATATAAGGTTCCTTGGGATCACATGGAAATTCATCTTAGCAGACACCTCATTTAGCACTAGGTAAACCGCAAAATTTTGCACAGAATCTGAGAGTGCTTCAAAAGACTCTTTGTTCCATCACGTAGAAGCCGATGGTTCGCGGAGATGAGTTCTCTTTAATGGGAAGAGGACAAGAAAGAACGTTGTTTGGTGTGGAACTGAAGGGAATAGAACAGAGTAGTCAATTCTAGGATGGTTTTCTGCAAGCGGGATCAGTGGTAGAAGCACCATCTGGGATGGTGACATAGGAAAGCAGTCCTGATCTGTGAACGTGGGAACTTTAGGCTCAAGAAGAAACTGCTTCTGGAGCAGCATGTTCCCTTGACCATCAGTTGCCTAAAATCCAAGAATGGAGCACTTCCGCCGTCTGTGTGCGGCACCTCGGACGTGCGAAGCGCACTGACTGGTTCATCTGACTGATCGACCAAGAGCTGCATGCGTTTCCTTTTTGCGCCCTTCTGAGGATGTCAGATGGGAGGTGCTAAGGGAAAAAAACACAGGTTAACACAGAAACGCACGTCTTAATTATCTGCTTACTCGATCACCGAATCGGAAACAAATCGATCGTTCTTGCCTTCGATACCAGAAATGAAGTGAAACGTTGATGCATGTCTTAAATAACTAAGCAAGGCGCCTCCACCTCCACATCAGACCGCGCGATTCCTCGGTCGACTGAGTCAAGAAGGCGACGATGCACGAACTTTGAGACATCCCGTCCACCGAGAAAGTGGCCCAGGTATGGAGTCTCCGTTGCGACCTCATTTGTCCCGCGAAAAGGGAACTGCATCAACACACGCGACGCAAGCTGCCCACTCGGAACCACGCCGTCAGCACGCTCCAAGAAGGTGCGCAAGGAAAAATGCTGGAACCTTGTACTTCCCTGTTTGCTTTCAGGAACCCTAGCATGAGCTCACGCGATTACTATCAGCTCGTTAGGTCTTCAAGAACGAGGAAACTCTACAAGACATGGAAACTCTAAGAATGCAAACGGACCAGCACAGAAAGAAGGTGATGTCGTCCACTAAACGCACATGCTTGCAATTCTTCCAAACGGCCCAGCTCAGATCTAGGTGGTCGAGTCTGCAGAAGATTTACCAAGATTCAAGAGCAAGAGCGAGATACATAGCCGACAATGATCCACCAAGTGCAGCAACGGACACTTCCAGCGTCGGGGCATTGCGTCGAGGGTTTCGAACCGCTGAGGTAAATACAGAAGCCCCCACTAGGGGACACTCTTAGTCCTTGAAAAGCGGGCACAGATGCAACCCTTAGCCAACAGCAGCGAAGCAACATGCGTAAGAATATACTGTCTGGTGTCTTGCCTGCCCGTGGATTACGATCCATGGCAGCTAGAGGCTGTAGATACCTGGGCACGGATTCCGTAGACCGTCTCGAAGCTGCTTTGTCCTGTCCAGTGCCTCGGAATAGTGATATCATCTTCTATAGATATCGACCCCCTAGCAGTAGCATCATGTGCTCTCTCAGAGAGAGTGCGATGACAGTAGCCAATTGGATGAGGATGAGGTTTCCTGCAACATATTAGGAGTCATTAAAGAGATAAGTGGCTGTTCGGCATGTGAATTTTCGGAAGCCGCGGCACCGTGTTGCGTACTTCAGAACTGTACTAGTGGACAAAAACGATCTTGAAATCCTCCTGGATGAACTAGTGATCCTCTCTATTCTCCTTGATGGATCAGTGCTTCTCCTCTGGCGGCATCACTAGACGACGTTCTTGTTGTACCGGGACTTCCAGAGCAATAACTCAAGCACCACTGGAACGAGGACAAGAGGGAACGCACTCCGAGTTGTGCCCGGTACGGGTCAGAATCGCTCTCGCATCTGCTGTCAGGCTGAGGGTTTCTCCCTAGTGGTCATCGATATCGATGGGTAACAGCAAGCTCTTGCATCCGTAAGAATCTCCTCAGTATATTTTGTGGCTGTCCTCGATTCCGGAAGGACTTTGAATTTCCGGATCGCTGAAGATGCTGTGCTATGTTGGAGCAACGTTCGCGGCTTGCCGCGCAATGTAGCAACGCCAGCATGGACGACGGATATCAGTTCAGCGGCTGAGCACCGTTGGGCTAACATGCGCCACGTGCTTCCCGTTTCAACCACTTTCTGATGCCGCCATAAGTTTCAGAAAGGAAAGGCATCCGGAGGTTCTACCCTACCGAGGGGAAAACCTGAAGGTTTCAATCGGTCGCAGTTGCGGGAAGGACGGACGCCAGCCCTTCACAATTACCCACTCACAATAGGGCTCCCTGTGGAGTACCACACTCTGCGGCACCAGTGTTTGTTACAGAGACGGCGCCGTGGGCTACAGCTCTTGGAATATTGCATGCGCTCTTGCGTTCTAGAAGCCTCTTCCCGCCATTGTCATCCCTTGGAGCTGGGGCCGTAAGTTGGCTTTCAACCCAACTTTCGGCCGTGCGAAGCTCTAGAGAACTGCTCCGTGTAGGGCCATTTTCTCTTGGCTCTTCACCTCAGAAGGCATGGAAGGCGGGGGAAATGAGAGCGTCTGCTTGGCGATTCGCAAGGACAGAAGAAACCTGACACTAGAGAACAGATCAGTGCATTTACTTTTTTAAGCAGCCAAAGCCACGGTTCCTCAACGCTGAAGTGCCCCTTGGATGCCATAGGTATTTGAAGGTGCAGTCGAAGCGGATCCTTCTTGTTATACCCATAGGATCCGCTTCGACTGCCAGCTTACTTACGTTTCTTCAGCTGGGTCGACCGTTAACACACATGACTGCTGCCCAGAGAATCGGCTTGGAAAAGAATCCAAGGGACATCGACGAATGCCCATGGACAAACAGTTGGGGCAGGTCAATAGCGGAGGCTCCGGCGTCCAGCGTGAAGAGGTTTTGACCCGGTCACGCCGGGACGTTTATCTTGCAAAAACAAAACAAATCACAAGTTTGAGAGGAAAAAGAGTTCCCCCTCAAAAAAAAAAAAAAAAGCCTTCCCTCCCCCCAAAAAGAAGTTCATGAGGGATGATCACGGGCACGCAGGCCGGTTTCCGAAAAGTAGGAAACGGAGGGAACGGACAAGAAATAAATAAAAAAAGAGGGTATAAGAGAGACAGAGATCTTTGATATAGAACGTTTCATTACTTCTAGCGACTTAGAATGGTGACGACCTCCCAGGAGACTCTGGTCACCTTGCGGTTGCCCTAATGAGGGCTACTGCCATGCTGGTGGCCTCTCTTCGCGAACTTGCTTCTAATACATGGCGGGCTGTCACTATGGCGCGGATGCAACAGATTGCACAGCGCCTTTGAAACACTTTTGTTGCCCCCGTCCTACCACCTCTGCTTTTCGTGTGCCCCGCTCCCCTCGATGTGGTAAAACGGACGAAGAAACTCCTTCGAAAAGCCCTCTGGGGCAATGGAAGGTCCCGAATCCGATTAAAAGACTTGTGTGCTCCTTATCGCGACGGAGGACTTGGACTCCTGACGTTGGAGCTCATGGAAGTTCAGTTGAACCTTTGAAGACTGGTCTCCGTAACACAGAACTGGGCCATCAATTGGTGCGCCCCTGCACGTTTGCTCTCCCGGCTGGCGGTCGGTGGCGAAGGACTCGCAACCCTATTTGCGTGTCACCACCGTCGGCTCCCATCCTGCGGCTTCCCTCCGGTGTGTCGCTGCTCTGGTGAGAACAGTGACAAACCCGTGGACTCGCTGCTTCCCTGCAAATACTCCGGCCTGGCGGCAGGAGAAAGTAAAGATGTGAGTCCAGACCACTCAGGCCCTGTCGGAAGTTATCCGCTGTCGACAGTTTCAGAAGAACAGCGGAAGAACACTGGAGGCGGTGGGTAGTGAGCTGACCATGTTAGCCTACCCAGCAGCCACCCACCCCTTTCGCAGCAGCGGTGTCCTCCGCTATCGAGATACATGGCACCTGCCTACCGGCGAAGTGGGAGGTTTCCTGCGAGATCTCGGCCCGCAGGAAGCCTATCAGTGGCTGGACACCGCGTGAGCTGGCTGGAGCGGCAACAGCAAGAACTGTCTCCAAAGGAATGGAACGTTGGGGCGAACTCTTCTCCAGTCAGCTCGAAGAGTTGGAAGTGCCCCCGTGTTCCTAGACAGGAAGCTTCTTCCTCTCAAGTGGCAGCAATCGGTGCTGCTGATGCTGCACTGGGGTCTTCCGTGCAATGAGCGCCGGCACCACTGGACGAGGGAAAGCGCATCGCCGAACTGGGCCAAATGTGGAGAGAAGGAGACTTTCCCCCACCTGATAGTGCAGTGTGTCGCCCTCTGGGAATTGTGGGAACGTTTCTCTGCTTTCCTTCCGCATCCCATGGACTATCCCAGAGACTCTTTGAGGTCCCTCTTCGTGCGGGACGCCATGACGCCTGCAGCCGCAATCGCAGCTCTGTGCTGCGTGCGCGGTGTCGTCGCGGCGTAGTGCGACGCCGAGGGAGGCCGAAGCGACGGAGGTACTGTCCTGCATGCCATCCGCTTCCTGCAGATAGCTTTGAGGTGGCTTCACCTGGAAAGGGAGGAGGAGGAGCTCAGCCGGCATCCTTCAACGGATGCAAAGGCCTCACCCACCACGAAATGTGATCCCTTCCCTTCCCTCCAACTAATTTTTGTTTTTTTATTGTTTTTTTTTTTGGTTCCTTGTTATAGTTTCTTTCATTTTATATATTTGTTTCATACCCCTTCCCCTTCTTGGACGTGATGGAACTCTCCGGCTCCTCCCCTACTTTTTAGTGTAACAATTGGAATTGGTGGACCATCGTCTCCATCGATTCCTGTAAGAGAATAAACGTCCCGGCGCACCAGGGTGTGAAATCACAGCGCCTTTCTCCAGTCCGCCTCCGGTGAAGAACCACATCAGCAGGTTTGCGGCAGTGTCCTGGGGTCAACGGAGTACCGTAGGGAATCTCCGCCACAAGTCCTGCAGGGCACTGCTGTCCAGCAAGAGGTGCGGGAGCGATTCCATCGCTCCGCACCGTAGACAGTTCGGGGAGGCAACTACCCTGGAAACCAGGTGTTTGCGCCGATCGCACTGGGATACCCCGTACAGAAATAGCAGAAGGCGTGAAGAGGCAGAATCACGGAGAGACCCTAGTCTTCCTGTACCATTTCAGAACCAGTTCCAAATAGGCGCTGCAGACATCAGATCGAGGCGAGGAGACAGCCCATGCATGTGGCGTAACTAACTCCATACTGGCACTTCGTACACATCACAGCCACGTACATTGACGAAATTCTGACGAGTGTATGGCTCCCTGTGGAGAACGAATACGTCTTCAAAGTGTCCAGGAAGACCAGAAGGCTAAGTAGCAGGTCCAGCTGTCAAATGCTTTTTGTGCGTCAATCACAACCGATGGGATTGCAGGAACGTCCCTTCCTCGTACAAAGCACTGTTTCAGGGAGAGCGTGGAAATCAGACTGTTTACTGTGCGGACCTGGTTTAAGGCTGCGGGCAGACCAAGTAAGCGAAAGTTGTGCAGTCGAGCAGGAAGCGTTCAAGGCCATCCTCGACAACATCGATACAGACAAATCTTTACGAGGGTACCCTCTCAGCAGCAAGGAAGGGGGGGAAGGAGGCAACTAGAAGAGTGATCCCTTTTACCCGCTCGGATGCCCCGGAGCGCTCTCACCTCTGCCACCCTGGAGGGATTCCGGGTTGAACCCTGGAGTCCCTCTTCCTATCTGGAGTGCCCGCTCCAATTCTTGCTTTTCTTCCGACGGGACAGACATCTCTACGCAACGAAGGACGAAGAGGACCCTTCGCTGTCCGCGATCGCGAGGGCGCTACTCTGCCGCTTCCCTTCTCCTCCACCCCAGTCTCGTCTTCCATCAAAAAGCTTCGCGATCCCGCCGCTGCTTTTCGATTCCCTTACTTCTTCCAATTTCCCGCAGCTGGAAAGTCGACAACTTGGAGATGTTCCTCCTTTTCTAGATGTTCCGCTTGCCCTTGAAGTGATGTGACATTTGATTACCTGGAGCTTCCTCATCTTTCTTCCTCTTCACGACCCACTCTTGGAATTTCGTCCTCGAAGCATGTCCACGCGCTCTCTCGCGGCCTTGTAAGCAGGGAAGAGGTTCTTGTTGTCCTCTGCCCGGAGGAGGAGACCATCACGGATGAGTCCGCGACTCTTCCTCATCTTCTTCACTTCCGCAGAAGTCGATAGGACTCCTGCAGAATCCACAGTCAGCGCCACCCAAGCCTGCCGACACATCTATTAACGTAGCATCCTGGATGCTCTGGTCCGACGCGTTCCCATCTTCTCTTCTGATTCTTTTCTCGGAAACTGGAATTCTCTGAATGTTTCCGAAAAATTCCCGAGAAGTTTCGGCAGCGTCTGCTAGTGCAAGGGAGGGAGGAGAGCAGGAGAAGGTGAAAGAGGGATCGGTGAGAGGGTCCCCTGCCATGGAGAGGAGGTAGTAAGAGGGTCTCGATGGTTTTCAAAAACCCCATGAGTGGCATTAAGTTCCCATAGCGACTCGCGCAAGAAGGGCGCGCGCGTCCCGACCTGTCCGGTGTTCCGAGTTAATACTGAGATGTGCCTGAGGTCGGGAGCGGGCTGAGCACCCTGGAATAGCACCCTCGGAAGGTAAAGGTCTTTAGGCCTATCTACTGAGAGCTCCCTCAGGATCCGTTGCTGCTCAAGAAGGAAGGGGAGGCGGATCTGAGTCAGGAGGCTGCAGGAGAGCAGCGGGAAGGGAGGCGCACATCCCATCTGTCTCTCCAGGAGGTCCTGCGGCTCAAAAAGTGTGAGAGAGTCTCAGCACTCATCTACATCCAACCTAGTCTCTTTGAAGGGCTCTTCGGGGAGGGGAGGGGCCGGGTAGAAGCGATCCTGGAGGTGTCCACAGCCCCAGCCACTCGTCCTCGCAACCCAAAGAGGATGGGTGAAAAAATCCTCCACTGCTACAAAGGCAACCCGCTCGAGGAAGAGTTTGCTGCCAAAAAGGAAGGGAACAGCTCTTGAAGCGTTCACTTCCGCATTGGTACGAGTGGTGTCCGAAGGAGGGAAGGGAATCGCCAGGAACGCTGGGAGAACCTCCGCTGTGAGATTACGGGAAAAAGCGTTCCCCTCAAATCCCGTTGTTCACACACTCTGCTCGAGAATCGAGGGCGAGGGTGGGGCGGTCATCCCTCCCTCCCTCTTCCGTGGCGAGGACTGTGAAGGAGATGACCTGATGGGCTTTTTTGTGGAGGAACACCGCTGGAGGTGCTCTGATGCCGGTGGTGATGGAGAGGACGACAGACGGCTGCTGCCAGTGGTGTCATCCTGCTCCGGTCTTTCCTCCTTCCCCTCCTCCCCCCATCCGGGTGCCGCGCGGGACCAGAAATGACCCCATTGACTTTTTTACCCCGGGAAGGCAGGAGGAGAGCTCCTCCAGTTGGGTCCAAATGGCCTCTTTCCCGAAGGACCTTCTTTCTCGCCTCCCTTTCTCAGAAGATCTATTGGTCACTACCCCTGCTACCCTCGTGGAGCTACGCCTCTCTAATTGACCTCGGGCGAGTTCAGCGGGAAAATGCGGGACCCACCGCAGAGCCTCCGCACGACGGTCCTCTGTCGGGGTTCCACATCTGCCGGAAGTGGCCCACCCGCACCTCGGAGCTTCCGGCCTCCTCGGGAAACTGGGACCCTTCTTCAGAGCCGCGACCTCCTGGCCCACTGCTCCTCCCAACCTCCCGGCCACTTTTCTTCCCCGGCCATAACCTTCGGATCTGGATTCGAATCCACCACATGGGGGGAGTAGCAGATGAGGGAAGCGGAAAGGGTGGGCGACGATGATTGGGGGGGGAGATGCGAGTCACGCGGAACAAACGCCGCCCCGCGCGTCCCTGGATGAGGGCTCCCTGCAGCTCGCCCCAGAGGAAACCGAAGCTCGAGGGCAATCCCCGGGAAAACTTCCCAGGGCCAACTGATCCCGAGATGACGGTGACGGAGCTCCCTGCAGGAGAAGAGGAAGATCGAGGGGGTCAGGACGATGATCCTCAGAGTGAAGCTGCTCACGGGGCTTGCGAGCCCCGAGTCGGGCGTGGAGGTCGCCAGCGAGACGCTCCTAACCGACGAGAAGTCGGAGCGGCAGAGGACGCTGCACTTCGTTGCGGAGGGGTTGCTGACGCTGAGCACCGAAGAGATGCGGACCTACCGCAGCAATCTGGGGCTCAAGCTGATCGCCAATCTGGTCACCACGCAGAGGCAGAGGTCTCCAACGTGGGCGTCGCCGAGCGCCTCGTGCGCCTTTTGCTGAGTCCAGGCCAAGAAGAAGCTTTGCATCGACTGCCCGTAGAAGATCGTGGATCCCTGGAACACGGACGTGTTCCAGATCTCCGACCGAAGGAAGATGTTGCTTGTGCGCGACCTCCGGGAGGACGAGGTGTCCAAAACGCTTGGGCTTGTGATACGCACCCTGAGGACCGAGGTGAAGCTAAACAGGAAGGTCAGAACGTCCAACTCCAGCATGGCGCGCCTGCTCCCAGCACGTAGTTCAGGACGAATTGCGCTAGGGACACCGTCCGATCCTTCAGGGTCAGGCTGAGGGTCCTGAGAAGGAAGAGGCAGAAGCAGTGAGCGGCGCGCGCTGGGATGCCGAGGAACACCCCATCCGCTCTCGAACCAGGGGTGCACCTATGATTAGGGAGCGGGAGAGAAAAAGATTCCCCTCCTCTCTGCGGCGGACCTCAAACCCTACACGAAAGAAAAAAAAAAATGCCTACATTAACAGCCGCGTTGTACCAAGCGACGCGGGTTCGAATCCTTGTAAAGGACTGTTTCGCGCCGCTCCGCGAAGTCAACGAGTGGTGCGTTCTTCCCCCCCTCCCTCCTCTCCAAATTTGTGTGGTGTTGCGGACGTAGTGGCAGGAATGCTAAACATCGCCGCTATGGAGGGTGAGGGCGATGGGAGGACTTGACCTTCAGCCCCGACGGAGTCGGAGGATGTCGCTTCCGCCGATGGAAACCCTGGGGATGCAAGGACGCGGAACCAAGTTGTCTCGCCCATTGCTCGGGAAGAAACAGAGGCCTGCGTGTCCCTGGACCACGGTCTGCCCTGCTCTACGAACGTAGACCGATTAGGGTTCGCGCCCATTGAGCGTTCCTTCGAGGAGGGGTTACGCAGGCAACGGAAACCTCGAAGGATTCTCTTTTGCGATGAGCAGGGGAGAAACCGTTGGGCTGACCTGCAAAGAGGCACCTCTCGCTCAGCGACTGCTGAATACCCCCGTAACTGTTGAGGGCAAGGCGGCGGACCACTGAGTAGTGGTCTACCCGAGAGGTTTACTGCTGCGGATAGACGAGCGTGAAGCCTTCTGTCAGGCTCAAAGAATATACGACAGTCCACGCAGGCGTACTGGGACAAGCCAAACTTCTTCCCTGGACATGAGGGACTGTTTAGGGACACTGCTTGGCTACAGAGCGCAAGACCGTGCACGAAGGGAAGCAGCTTCCCTATCATATGGAAATCGTGGGGTAGGGGGGGACTTTACGTTAATCTCTGGTTTCTCGGGAAACCAAGATTTTGCAGCCATCGCAAAACTCGAAGAGGATTTGTCCGGAATTTATTTGCCATGGCTGTGGATCGAAAAGCCACATGAAGTTTGCGTTTCCCAAAAAGACTCGTCCGCGACGTTCCGAGAGCCAAAACCAGAGAAGAGGCAGAGCGAAGAAAAGAGAGGAAACTAAAGGGAGGGAAGAAAGATGTCCACCAATGCAGGACCAGACTTCATCAGAACAAACTTCCAAAAGAGGGGAAGAAATGACCGATGAAGCGGGATGGCAAGTGGTAACATCCAAAAAAGAAAGGGCAAAAAACTTTCCCCAAACGAAAAAGGTCGTCACAAGGCGAAAGAGACCGCTAAGCAGTCTCAGGACTGCAAGGCGATGCTTCAGATTGGAGCGATCGAAAATTTTGTGCACTCAGCAGCCATGGAAAGGGTGATCGACGAACCGATCGATAGCAACGAAGGTCGTTGTAGCGCTATTGCAGTCTCTTCGGAGCAGGTGGTAAATCCAACGCCTTCGAAAGTAAAGGCTCCAAAAAAAAAAAAAAAAAAGGCTGCGAGCAGTCCCGCGGAGGCTGCTGCAGCATGGCTTCCGACTCCAACCTGGAGAAGGGAAGCACCAGCGGAAACGCGGAAGCAAAAAAAAGCGACCCCCAAAGACCCAAGGCACCGAGGAAGAATGCATTCACACAGGGAAAGGATGCATCAGCTCCGGAAGCTGAGAGGATGCAGGTTGGTTCCCGGGATTTCTCCTCGTAAAGAACTCCGAGGAAGAACAGAGGTGGAGGAGGAGGAGCAGAAGAGAGAGGCCATCCCCTTACCCCTTCCATCATTGAAAACCGTCCCATTAGAACAACAGATGGGAGCCGCAGCACAAACATGCCCAAAGTGGCAACGTGTGCTCTCGGCTCCTGCCGGCGACTACCTGTACGTCAACTTCTGTTGGAACGTCAACGGACTGCGCGACAACGTCAAAAGACAGGACGCGGCCGCCTCCTTCAGCCTGGTTCTTCTGCAAGAGATCCACAAGATCTCTGCGGAAGAAATACAGGGAGCTGAATCGATCGCAGACGGCTACTACGCGGACTCGTTGCGGTTCGATGCACTCGTGGGGGATCGCCTTTTTGCTGAGACCAACCGTGGAAAGCTCGGTATTAGACGTTTAGCTCGACGTTTTCACCCGGTCAAGCCGGGGCGTTTATTTCAGAAAACTTACAGCGTTTGAGGTACAAGGCCCCGCTGCGGCCAATAGTTCTATGGAGCTGTCGGGTGGTCGGTGCGCAGACCGACTTAACACTCCACGTCAACGGATGGGGTTGGGGAAAAACAAAAATAAAAAAAAATAAAAAGTAAAAATACTTGTCATTTGGAAGGCCGGGAAGGGATCACTGTCCGTTGCGTGGAGCCTCCATCCTTTGCAGGATGCCGACGAGGTCATTGGGCTGCTATTCGCAGAAAGCGAGCTGCATACTCCATGACATCCCTTCCGTTAACATCTTCTGCTTCGTCGGATCCACTTGAAGCCGCCACAACACCGCGGATGCAGCAGAGCGTTGCTACGACAGCGGCTGGCTGCAAGGCGCCCTGCACGAAGAAAAGCCGAAAAACGTCTCTGGGAAGGCTACCTTCCAGGATCCCTAAGGTGGAACCGAAGCGTTCCCACAGGGGCCGGAGGGCAGCACAGTCAACTAAAAGGTGCGGGAGGGTTTCCCGCTCCCCACATCTGGCACAGTTTGGGTTCACACTTCCCCGTGACCAGTGGTGGCGGCAGGGAGAGTCCCCAGTGCAACAGCATGAGCGCCGACTCCTGCCATTTTAGGAGAAGGATTCTAGTTTCGGTTATCACTGGGGGCCACTTCAGGTCATCCGTCGTGATGCCGAGCAGCTCGCCCCATTTTCTAAGTCCTTGCGGAAGGACGCTATGGGTTGTGGCGTCCGCCAGCTGTCCCATAGTCCAACCGCTCAACAATTTTTCTCTGCCTGCGATACGGCAAGAGACTTGCCACCTCGGCGTCCGGCTGCCGACGAGGGCCCTACGTAGGAAGGGCAGCACCGTCGCTAGGCAGGTCGTCTCTGCCCACGTGCTCCTGGCTGGACAATCCAGGATCTCGCGTAGAGTGCAGTGGGCGTATCTGCCGCGTCGCAGGCTATTCCACCTCTCGTGGCTCCTCTGATTCACTACCGCCCACGTGCCAACTGTTTCTTCCAGCCATGCGCTGGAGTTGACGGGGCTGCAGATCATCAGCGCATTCTCCTTCGCCAGGGTGGCTACTCGTCCGAGGAGAAGGCCGCATCTTCTTATCTTCTTTCCACGACATAAAAGAAGAGATGCAAGTCCTCCGGTTCCGGATGCACGTCTGGCGAGGAGGCGGGCAGGAACACACCAGGGGGTGCTCCACAACGCTGCGATGGCCAAGGTTCGCCATCGCAGCTGAATTTCCATGCGCTCCAGCGTCTGGAGGCCTAGACCACCATCACGACGCGGAGAGCACAAGTCCATCAAAGGGACTCGGGGCCTCCCCTTGCCCCAAAGGGCGATGCGCAGGAGGTCCTTTGTCCGTTTTTTCATATTCATGGGGACAGGGCAGACAAAAAGTAGGGGCGAAGGATGGGGGCCGCAAAAGCGTTCCATACTGTGGCCCGTTCCGGCAAGTGGAACTTGCCCTCCAGGGACGGGCCGATCGCCAAATACACTTTCTGAAGACGGCCTGACCATGCTTCTGACGGGCAGAAGTCCCCCAGCGGAACGCCAAGGTACTTCAGATGTGTGCCCGTCGGGATCCCCAGGCGGATCCAGTCAGGCCGTCCTCAGAAAGTGTATCGACGATTTTGCCCTGTTGACCCGTAGCCCTGTCCCATGGCTTAGCAGGTCGAAGAAATATTCGACTGCCGTTGCCGGGGCGGACATTGGGAGCAGGAGCAGCAGATCGTCGGCATATGCGGACAGGGCAGGCGTGCCGGGGCACGAGCTTGGCAAGGCAGCCAAAGTCATCCTGTAAGCTCTTAGCACCAACTCGAAGTAGGTACTAAAGAGGTCTGAGGTTATCGCCCTGCCGAATCCCGCGGCGCACCGGCACGCCGTACACGTTCTGTCCTCTGAAACAGATATTTGTCAGCGCGGCGCGCCAGCAGGAGCGCAAGTATGCCGTTAAGGTAGGTGGGAAGCCCATGCGATGCAGAAGCTCCAGGAGAAGCTCCTGGTCCACGCAATCGAAAGCTTTATGAAGATCGACTGCGATCGCTAAGGCACTCTTGCCCGCCCGGCTGTCCATCCTGACCAGCGGTCACCCTTAAATTGGGGTTGCCGAAACATCTTTTATGCTCTTTGACTTTTCTTTGCACATGAAACCATGTGCTGGCGAAGAAGAGGTTAGCCTCCATACTTCGCCCGGGAGCAGCGTAAGTCTGCTCCGGGCTAATTACGGATTCGGCTACCTGTCCGAGCCGCGCAGCCCACAGTTTCGCGACCAACTTGACGTCCGTGTTAATGACCGTGATCGGACGCCAGTTGTTCAACTTACGGAGGTCTCCTCCCTTAGGAAGGGGCCTCATCTTAGCTGACCGGAACGAGGCGGGAACATCGTCTTCTTCCCTATCAGCTGTGTCAACTTATGCACCAAGGGGGTCAACTCTGCCGCGAAGCTTTGAAAAAACTCCGCGGGCAGGCCGTCCTCCCCTGGTGCCTTCCGCGTCTTGAGCCCTTTTATCGAGGTGATAATTTCACCGGTCGTAAAAGGCTCGTCGGGGCTTTCCTTCTCTTCCTCCCCTATGGCCGGGGCTCCGTCTGGGAGCAGCAGTCGCGAGGCGTCCCGCTCGGGAGGCGCCCTGGCGTACAGGGAGGAATAAAATTTTCTCAGGATGTGTCGAATCGCGGCAGGGGCCGAGTGTTCCCGGTCCTGGTCATCCAACAGGGTGGGTTGCCCGGACTGCCAGGCTTGGCGCTCAGCCCCGGCTCGGTACTCGGCCAGGCGACGGACGTTGGGGGTCCTCGCGTAACGAAGGGCGTATAAATACGCCCTTTCGTTGCAAGTTCCTTCCCCAAACCCGGAGGGAAGGTGCCCCAGGGGGAACTCTTCACAGAACTCGTGGACCGAACGCTTGAAGACGTCCCAATCCTCGAGATTCCGGAGGGTGACGCCTCTCAGGAATTGGCGGAGATGATCCGCCGCACCTGGGAGCCTCGTCCAATCCCCCGGTAGACGCCACGCCCTCGAAGGGGGTCCCTTATCGCGTGGCCAAACATCGAAGATCAGACGGAAATGGTCGGACAGAGTCGACGGGAGCCTTCCTCGTTTACCTACTCGAGTACACAGGTCGTGGTCGAGGAAAACGTGGTCGATGTTGTCCTCCATTTCTGGGTGTCCCTCCATCAAGTTGCGCGCGCGCATGGCGGAGCACAACTCGATCGGCACCTTCTTTTGCGTGCAGCACGCACCTGAGAGCAGGTGGAGGTTAAAGTCCCCGGCTATCAGGTGGGCCTTGCGCACTCCTGCATCTGTCAGCCAGTCGCGCTTCAGGTACTGGAAGAACTGAGTTCTTTCCGCGTACCCTTTGCTACCGCTTGGAGCATACACGTTGGTAACGATGAGATCGATCGTGTCGGACCAGCATAGCATCATCTGTCCAACACGACCGTTGTCATCGAAGCGTACGTTCCTCACGGAAGCGTCGACTGCTGGCTTCAGAAAGAACGCGACACCGCAGGTGTTGCGGTTGCCGCATCGCCAATACAACCGACCCCCTGCGATCCTCTCGATCTCCTCAACGTCTCTTGCAGTGATCACGTGGATCTCCTGCAGAAGCGCCAGGTCGAATTCTCGCAGGGTGTCGGCTGTATCTCGCCTGTTGCCGTCGTCTCGCAGCCCGTTGACATTCCAACAGGTCACGCGGATCCGTCGGCGACAGGCGAGCCCAGCTCGACGAGGGACTTCGAGTAGGACAACTTGTCGTGAAGTGGTCCGTGTCGATCGACCTCGTCGTGGCGAACATGAACGCACCAAGCGGCTTCATCATGCGCGGGGCGAGGACCAGATTTTTCGAAGTCCTGAAGCGCGGATGGTTGGTGGAAGCAGGCGTGCGGAAAGCCCACCTGATAGCAGGAGATTTCAACATTCCCCTCTTTTCAGAAAGGTCTAGCGGCCAGTTCAACCTGGTTGACGAGTAGTGCGCAGCATTGCACACGTGCAACTTATTGACTGGGTCATTGGTATGCAAGGCAACGTCTTCTTCGACGACCACCTGCACTCGTGGGTCGGTTATCGTGAAAAAACACGAACGACGCTATGAGACGACGACCGTATTGAGCTAAAAGTACTCCTACGTGGAAAAGTTTCCACTTCCAACGCGTGGAGCCTACCTAGGGATTGGGCTCCATCTCCCAGAGGCTGCGGAACAGTCCTGCAACTTCCTGAGAGATGCAAAGGTGCAGCAACTCGAAGACTGGGACAGGAAAAAGCGCTCGGTCCGAGAGTTCTGCACGAGTTTCCCTGTAGACCACCTTCCCGGCGGGTTTGGATAGGGCTGCCCTTCCTGGCTCGTGCCCCGGTACGCCTGCCGTGTCGGTCTATGACGTATGACGACGATCAGCATCGCTCGAAGAATTCCGACGAGTGCGCGTATCTCCGAGCTCAGTGTTTGCAGAAAAGACCAGATGTTCATCATCTGGCCGAGATGAAAGCCGGGGATGAGCGACAGGCCCTGCAGTCAGGGACAGCCATCTTAATGGACGACCAGAGCAGGGAGCGCTCGCCCTCAACAGAAATACGACAAATCGTGCGCCAATTTCACTCCTCTCTGTACGCGAGAGTACCACCGGAACGCGGCTTCGCTCAGAGATTGCTCGCTGAAGGCGTTCCCGCGATCGGGGAGCTAACTCTCTTGAGCTAACTGTTCTCGATGGGAGAGATCATCTTCGTCATCGGCAAGCTCAAGAAGGTAAAGCATCAGGGGAAGACGACCTGCCATCTGAATTTTACCAGTAATTCGCAGCAGAACTGACCCCACTGGTGCATCGGATATGAACGCTGATTCGGAGACAGGAGAGGTGCTCGCCTGCTCCCGATCAGCAAGTGCACGTCTTCCACAAAAGGGAGGAGATCATCGCAACATAAGCAACTCGCGTTCGATTACCGGGATCATCACGGAACGCCAAGCTGCTCGCGAAGCTATAAACTGAGCGCCTGCGGCGGTTGGCGAAAACATTCATCAGTCCGGAGCAGACATACGCTCTTCCCGGACGAAGAGTGAAAACTAAGCTGTTCTTGGTCAGCTCCTGGCTTCAGCTGCATCAAAGGGTTGCGCCAGTTAGCCAAAGGAATCCTGAATTCCGAGATCGTCAGGGATCGGGAGGCCACGTTGAATCGGAGACGTCGGGAACCCCTTGCTGTCTCAATCGATTTGCAGAAGGCATTTGACTGCATCGAACAGGTACTCTTTTTGGAACTTCTGGAACGCACGGGATTCCTGGATGTCTTCCTGGACTACCTGCGCTCTCTCTGGCGCGATGCGATGATCATTTTTCTCAACGGCTGACACGTGTACGGTGTACCCGTGCGGCGCCGAATTAGGCAAGAAGACAGCCTGAACCCGTTGCTCTTCGGGTCTACTTGGAGCTAAGAGCAGGCAGAGCAATTCTTGCTGCTCTTCCTTGCTCGTGCCCCGGTACGCCTGCCGTGTCGGTCTATGCCGACGATCTGCTCTTGTTACCCATGTCTGTCCCGGCAGCATCGCTCGAAGAATTCCTCGAGCTGATCTGCCGGAGGGCTGGCATGCGTAGGAACAGGACGAAATCGACGACTGTGCTTTCCGTTGGTGCGACGTGGGTGGGTCAGTCGGACCAAATCCTCTTGGGGATCTCCAGGAGGTGCTTTGAGGACCTGGACGTTTTGTTGGGGAACTTCGGCTCAGCAGCAGTCTGGTCTGGTTGCTCTCCAAAGGCGGAATCGGAGCTCGACGCGTTCCTGGATGGCAGGTTCCTCCTGCAGAAACAGGCTGTCCTCTGAAACACGTTCGTGGCTCTCCTCCTCCGACCCCAGCTTTCTGTCTGCCACCCATCCGGGGATGTGAAAAAGCGGACTGAGGACCCTCTGCGAAAAGTCTTCTGAGATCGAAGGTCCTGTTGAAGGACTAATGAGCGCCGCATCGGGATGCCGGAATCGGCGGACTCGACGTCCTCAGCCTGCAGAGGATGGAGAGTCAGCTGCAATGTAGAAGGCTAGCCCTAGCGGCGAAGTTATGGATCACCCATTACTTCCTCCCAGCCAGAATTCCGGCCAAGCGAGAATCGGCTCCGAGGGATTCGGTACGTTCCACGTGCATGGTCACCAGGAGAGTTGCCCCGATGCAGGTACCAACTCCTGCAAATATTTGGCTTGGTCCAGGAGAACCGATGGATTTCCTGCCTCCCCACCAACTGTGGTGCTTGGAAACAGGAAATGGTTTAGACTGGGCGAGAAGAAATGACATGAGCCTGGGGCCATCACGATGACAGCGATTCTCGAACTGCGCTCGCTACTCGTTGCAAGAAATCATGGAAAGTCCAAGAAATACCACCCGGGCACTGAACAATCCACTTGCAGCCACGCTCAACACCATGGACAAAACGGACATGGCAATGGACTTGTGAGATAGGAAGTATCCTAAGGGATCGCGGGAAAAAAGAAGCAGCTGGAATGCTGGACGGCGCGTCAACTGGATGACGCATGTACTCTTCTGCCCTCCCCAGAGGAATTCTTTGCTCTGAGGAACTTGTGGGCATTCCCTTAGGAGAGGTACAAACTCCCCCAGTGTTTGTGGACCGCTCCACGCTTCCCCTGAAGTAGCAGGACTCGGCATTGCAGTCGTTGTACCGGAAGATCCCTGCAACGCTCGAGTCTACCCCTAGACGAAGAGGAGTGCGGACTAAGACTGTGCCAGGTGCGGAAAACCGGAAACCTTACCGCACCTGTTGTTGGATTGTGTTCTTGCCCTCCTGAGTGTCCGGGAACGCTTCGCTGCGGCCCTCCCATTCCCGATGGGCAGAGAGGTCTTGCGGCGCTTCTTCAAGTGGGACTCAATGTCGCCTGCAGCTTCTCCCCTTGCAGCTCCGTGCTGCCTTCGTCGATCGCGGCAGCGAGAAGCCGTGCTCCGAAAGAGGTCAGTCGAACGGTGAGGTCATTCCAATCACCTGCCTCCTTCGTGAGGAAGGCGGCAAGATGGCCATATCTCCGCCAACAAAAAGAGGAACGTTTCCTACATCCTTCAGAGGATTCTGAGGACGCCGGGACGGAATATGTGATCCCTCCCCTCCCCTCCCAACATATTTTTGAACTGAGCTTTTGCGCTTTTGTTTGCGTTCATCCCTTCTCTCACTTCTCCTGTGCGGACCTCATTGGGAGGATCTGTTCACGAGAAGCAGTGTCTCCGAAGCATCTGCCATCGTAGTAGTGTCGCTGTGAAACCACCACAAAGAAAAGCCTTTTGAATGGTTTTTCTTTTTACAATAAACTCCCCTGTGTGACTGGGTGAAAATTAAGGATCGATACCAGAGAAATGAGGGAGCGTGTATTCGAGTTTTCCCCGCAAGATAACTTCAGTTGGTCTCTATTCGGATCCGGCACTGGTAGAAGCTGGCAAATTGGATGCCCCCGATGAGTGGCCGGGATCGGAAGTTGACCCTCCGGGGTCCTTCAAGGAATGAGAATCGGAGTTGCCTCCCAAGCGTGAGGAACGGACTCCTTTCTAAGGAGCCCATTCTGGATTCATAGGGTGGTCCCCTGCCGGGGTACCCCCTAACTCACTCTCAGCTGACGTGGACGGTGTTAAGGAGCTTTGTGAGCCCTCCTCTCCCCCTGAAGAGGCCAACGATTCTTCAACACTTGGCGAGCCAAAACAAACGCCTGACCTTCAGCTGTGATCATCCAACATCCCATGAACCCGTACACAGCAGCAAACATTGTTTTTAATTAGTGTGTATAAAGTTCTACAAATACGCAATTTCATTTCATCAAAAATAGTTATTAATGTTAATTGTGCAGAACAAATGTTTTTAATCAATCGATCATCATTTAATATTCAGTGTACCTATATTTTATCTGGCATAAAACAAAACACTTATGGTATCCTCGTTGAGAGACAGCGAGCAGATGACTTAATTTATAAATACCACAAATGTTTAGGATATCAATAAATGCATGGCATTCTATAACGTGGTGAGGATCGATAAGAAACGCAGAAAGAATTCATAAGAGTTGTCAAAGGGCAAGCAAGGGGAGACAGGTGATTTAGTCTGTGGTTTCCAATGACTACATGCATGATCACGTCCTATCAGGCAGTGGAGATTTCTAAGGACTCTCTTTTGTGGTGGGCAGGAAAGAAGCCGTTGAGCTGATCTGAAAAGAGACAGCTCTCGCTCAGCGACTGCTGAACACCCCCGTAACCATCGAGGGCAAGACGGCGGACCACTCAGTACTCTAACTTCAAAGTCGGACGCTGTCAAAATGGATACCGCGAGATCGACCGAGAATTGCCATTTCCAGACCTGACATTCCCTGTCCCATCCTCAAGATGCAGGTCTGCCTCCTTGTAGGTCTGTCATCCAGGAAATTGCCCGATGGGAAACCTTCCCGCCGCAACTCGCATCCTCGGCATGCGGATGGCAGGCCGGCGATCCACACGGTCATCCCCAGGCACGCTTTTCTTCCAGGGGATGCTCCACTGAGTAAACCTTCTGAGATGCTCCCCCCTTCCAAGTTTGAGCTCCCCTTCCGTGCAACAGCATAGTGCTCACCATCTGGCACCAGTGCCCTGCGGTGGTTTTCCTCTCTTCTAGCACGACTTCCGTTAGGGGACGTTCCCATCTGATGAAAGTCGTCATCAACTGACTAGCGAGAATGGGGAGCGTATCCTCTGGGAAGCCTCTCCGCAATAGTTTCTGGGATGCGGAACCCTCTTTCCTTATGGGAGAAGTTGCTGGAGCTACTATGCAACTTCTGAACCTGAGATTCCTGCAGAGCTGGTATACACTCCCGAAAGGACTTTCTATTGTCGCTGCAGGCGCCATTCCGCATTGCACTATTCGTGGTATGCCTGCGGGGATGAAAAAAGGGAAGAGAATGGAACACCCTCAACCCCAGCAACATCAAGCCGTACTTGTCATCATCGATAGGGCCAGAAGAGACATGGGTGGCCTGACCACCTCAATCCAACATCTCGTTCAAATGGAGGGTCCTAGGAAGCGGACGACATTGCCTGTGTAATGCTGAGCAGTGGCGGAGCTGCAGGCTTCCTCTTTGTTCCTGTTGACCCTCGACTTCCTCCCATCAACCCTTTATTCATTTTTGTTTACCTGTGGCGTTCCTTACCACTGTGCATCTCAATCCCCCCCCCGAGAGTCACTGCGAGATGGAAGTCATTGCTCCTGATCGAAGCTGATCAAGAAAAAAACAGCTGATGCCCCACCTATTTTCTTGTGGTCCAGCAACAAACTTTACTGCATCATCCCCGGGTGGAGAACCCGAACTTCTCTTTAACAACCGCTCGCTCTCCAAGTCCGTACCTGCCATAAACGAGACAACCAGCTGTCTCCGCTCGCGTTCCCATGACGAGGATGAGTGCAGACGTTCTTTCCAGCTCCGGCTCGTTGAGGGACCCACCTGCCTCAGAACTTCCCTTCGAGAGGTTGCGTGCGGCAAGAAGAGTATCGTCAGCTTCTCCCACAGGCTCAGACCTGGAATCTTTCTTTCTCCTCCTCAGAGGGACGTGCCTGGAAAGTTTCAGAAGACGGGGAAGAGACACTTGCGTTCTTTGGACCACGGAAATTTTCAGTCGTTGCGTCCTTCCTTCTTCAGGCTTACGTGGTGGGTGTGTTTGACCTAGGAGAATACCCTAAATTGTAATAGGCATAATTTTAAGACAGGGGGTACTCTATGGGAGGAGACACCCTATGAATCCAGGAAGGGTTCCGGAATTGGTTCTTCTCACTCCTGGGGGGTCCCCGAAGAGAAATTTCCACGCTGGTTGTCTCCGAAGGGAATTCCGAAGGGCCCTCCCTATTTTTTTTCCCCCGGAGGGACCCCACGGAAAGAAACCGCCCTTTGTTTTACTTCTCTGTAGAGAACCCTGAAGGGACGCTTCCGAAATTTCTCAGAAGAGCACTCTCCGGAGGGAGCGGCACGCTTCTCTGGAGAGGTGACGGCACACCTACTCCACGTTCGACATGGAGGAGTCCCCTCTAAGGAAGGGGGACCTGCTCCTTTGCACAACCAGAGGGGAACTCCCATTCCTTGATTCCTGGAAGGACGCAGAATTCGACTCCCAATCCCGGCCACCCATCGAGGGCATCCGGTTTGAACCGCTGTCGGCGTCGCACCCGAATAAATGTAGGCCAACCAGTGTCATCTTGAAGGAAGAGCTCGAACCCATGACGCATCCATTTCTTCGGCTCGATTCTTTCCGAGTATTCGAACCCGCGACGCTCGGTGCCACGCTTGGAGACCGTGACCATATGGCCGCCGACGCGGACCGTGAGCACCTTTGACCGTGCTATGAGCACGAAGTTGAAGTTCAAAATCCGTTCTGCTGCTCGAAGCAGTGCATCATGGAACTCTCTGACAGAAAACCATTCGGGGATGAGGACGGGAGGATGGGGAGAGAGGGCAGTGTCCTGCGTGGGACACAGTCTTGTTCTCGGTCATCGACCTGAATATGTGCCACCCTTTCGAAAACAAGATAGCAACTTTCAAACCAGAAAAGACTTGAGAGGAAGACAAATCCAAATATTTCAAGGTGGCTCTCCTTTCGTCCTCTACTAGGGGTCCAGACCTCAGTGAAAGCATTGGCGGTTCTCTGGGACCTAGGGATGATGAAGCGTTACGGGAGCTTTTCTGTTCACCGAGTCGGAGGAGGAGTTCAACTGTTCCTTACGACATGTGTCACGACATCTGCTGGAAACATCGATGCAATCGTCCACCAGACGAAAAGCCGGGCTCAATTCCCGGCTCCCTCAAGAGGACCTTGCTTTTTTCTAGCACAGATTGCTGGAAGGTTGGATCAGTTAAGGAGAGAGCGACCCTCAATAGTCTCCACGATCCCTACAAGGAACTGGGTCTTCACTCGACCAACGACGCGGGTAGAATGGTTACTTTCATGGCTTAGAGGAGTGCGTTGAATGGTGACAAGGCTGCCATGGTTCCTTCAAGCCAGGAAGTGTGGAGTGCTGTCACAGATAACGAAGAGTCATCATGGGAATCATGACATGGTGACTAATGAGAATGATGTGAGCACGTGGGTGATGATCCAAGGCTTGACGGACTGATAAGGAGAAAGGGTGGCAAATAGGGTGATGAAGATTCTGATGGCATGTTTGATTTTTCCAGATTGTTTCTGATGGTTTTTTTGATGGTGATCTCATTAAGTAAAAACACATGGATTTGCGTAATGCCGTCTCATGTCAAAGTGGATGCAAAGTAGAGCGAATAATGACAGAGGATGAAGAGGTGAGATGAGATGAACGGAGAAAGGCTAAAGAGGTCAAATGAGGAGGAGATCGAGATCACAGTGATGGTCATTTTTGAGGAGCAACAGAAAGGAAGAAGTCCGGTTCAGTTTAGCAGTGTTCAGAAGCCATGTACAAAGGTACACAGATGCCCGCACATTCCAGATTACTGGAACATTTCTTTGGAATACGAAAAAAATATGAGACAGAAAGAAAGGGTCCGCCATCTACCGGGTCACAGACAAAAGGGTACAAGTCTTACCGGGAACACAATGAGGGGAGAATTGAGGAAGAGGAATGACGTGGTCCTAGTTGGCCGTCGGGAGGCAGATGGTGAGCCCATAATGATAAGGATCCTTCTGAGCAGGTTCTCGGGAGCACCAACGATAAATTAAAGTGTCCATGAGCTGCATATCCATCATTTCTGCAGCCTGACGCATTCTAAAAGCACGTGCGGAGGGATTTTCGCTAATCCGCCACAGGCACATTCCTTAAGGATCCTCTCTGCTGAGGCACGATAGTGTTCCTCATTTTGAGGAAGGTTTCAGTGCATCAGAGGTATATTGGTAACAAAGAGGAAGAATGAGGACGTCGACAGGAAGCCCTGGATCTTCAGGTTTCCCCGTGGAGCTCCAAGAAACTCGATCCACCTCTGCCGGTTCCAAGAGAAGTCTTTGAACGTGACTTCTCATTGGGCAATGGGCTCGAAAACCCCGCGGCATTCAGCAGTTTACTTCCCACTCTGCAGGAGTACTAAATTCTTCCTCATCTCATCTGTGTGGGAAGGGTTTCCTGGACTCCTAGATGGTCGCGTGGTGTGCCCTAGAAAGCCGGCTCGCATTGTGCAGAATCTTCCAGAGAGAGGGAAAATCATCCCCCCAAGCGGATAATGTCACGCGTACATCCAACTGGGACTAGACGCTGCATGGTGTGGTTCCTTGGGAAAACAAAAAACAAGAAATGTACTACGGCTAGTGAGCTGTTGCACGCTCTTGAGGCTTGTCCCTTGAGGATGGGTACTCTTCGAATGGCGCGGCAAAGTCCCAAAACTCGAGCAAAAAAATCTGCGTTTGCTTTCCCGAGATTTCCGATTTTTGCTTTCATTCCCCGATTCCCCGTTGAAATCGTTCCTTGTCAGATGTCTCCGTGTTAAGGTTTGTCTTCGCGTGAAGATGTATCTCGATGGAGGAATGCCTTTCATCCTTTTGCCCTTCTCTGGTCAGTTAAAAGCGGAAGTTGAGCTGATAAACTGGCAGTCCAAGAAGGCTCTGTGGCTGAGAACCTGCCTGTGTAGAGAACACACTAAAATTGACATCCGGAGGATGTGGTCGAGGTTCCCTGTATGTGAAGCAACTCAGAAATGGGTGAATTGTCAATTTATTAATGATTCGATCTTCATCAATGTTCCGGTTCTGAAATATAAGGGCGCTTTGCATCGGGACTGCCGTTCGAATGCGCAAGTCAGCTCGTTGAGACATTTCAAAGTTCCCATTCACGTGACTCACCGCGCGAATGGTCTCCGAAGGGTGGATGATCAACTTCAAGGAATCACACATGATTGAGGTTCACCAAATGGCTCGACCTCTTCGACAGCGTGCGCTTCATATGCGCGAGCTTCATGTCCACTAATGGATAGGACCATTCGACGCTCAGTCAAGTCCACGCTTTTCTAGAGTGTCCTAGAGGTAAATCGGCAGGATAAAGGAAGGGAAGGGGGGAGGGAGGAGAGTGAGCGGGGCAAATAGAGTGTAACGAATTCGCGGCTTTTGATGCTCTTCCCTGCGATTGATGAACTTTCTCTCCGGGTTGATTAATCACAATCTGCTATACGAATCGGAACGGCCCCCAGGGATTTCGTTTTCGAAGAGCCCTAATTGCACCGAGGTGTGCAGCAGTTCAAGTGATGATCGGTCCGTCGGCATACGCCACGGCGTGAGAAGACAAGCGCTCGATTAAGGACTAGAACAAAAGTTTCTCGTGTCAAACGGCCAGGGGCTTACAGTGATTGTGACCAATGGGCGAACTGCCTGGCGAGAAGCAATCACCACGGAGCATACCTACCGAAGAAATTCGTTCTCACGATGCCTTTAGCAATCTCTCGACGCTTAATAAACGAAGAGACGTGCTTTGCAAAAAGCGGCGGAGTTCATTTCCTGTAGCTGGACCTCGAGAGGAGTTGCTGCGCGAAGTAGGAGGAGGCCATCTGAAAGAACCCATCGTAACTCTTCGGCGGTCAGCGCAACGAAAAAAACAAACAGGGATTTATAGGAAAAAAGAAGAGAAAAAAATCAAAAACACAAAAAGAAGAAACGTCGAAACCGAAGAGCGATCGATCCTTCAGCTGCCAATAAGAGCATGGAGGCAGGCAGCAGATAGGTGAACGCTGCGTACTGGTATGCGAATAAGTGCGGAATAGTGTCCTCTCGCTACGAATCGCCGGCTTTCTTTCCCATCCAATCTCTGGGGGAACCTGTCGCGTGTGTCCATCTGATTTCCTCTGGCTGACAGAAACCTCCGTGATGCAATCAGTTAGAAGATTGAGGGGTCGCTCAGAGGGGAGAGCTCCCAAGGAGTGGCCCTGCGCCCTCTCGAACGCTTTGTCCGTCGTAATCTGCTTTGGATGAAGCAGCCAATTTTTCAAAGAGGGCAAACATCTCGGATGACGTTTTCATAAACTCCTTTGAGAAACGCGGAGACACCCACGCGCAGCTGCAGCATCAGCAGGGATTCCTAGAGTGTTCGATTTCACGTGGCTGACCAACGGTCGCGCTATCATCCAGCGGTGAAGGTTCTGCTCTTAGTGATGTGGCTCGCGCTCGTCCAGCGCTGCCTTGGGGATTCCCATTCTGCTTCCCACATTCCTCAGGATCCGTCGCATTTGAAGGGAGGAAAGGGGGGGAGGGTTGGATTCTCCGAGAGAGATTTTGTGACAAAACCTTGGCTTTCTGTAAGGCGATGTCTGGGAAACCGAGGATTTGATCTGGCTCATCATATAGGGTCGAAGACGCTATACCTCCTTCTCCCGTCTGCTATTTCCTTCTTTCATTCTACGAAATGAACGCAGCAGAGATCTTTTACTTCTCATTAATGCTTTTCTTGGTTCTCTCTCTCGAAGAACCTGCACAGGAAAGGCGCCACTGACCCAGTTCTGATTTGAGGGAAAAGGAAAGCATCGTTCTGGCAAGATGAGACCTACACCTACTACTACTACTTGACGCTTGTTACACATGAGGTTTCCCAATGGCGTGCATCTGTTGTCTGAAATCATGCATTTGTCTTTCGCACGCGTCAGGCGTTTCCCTCGCTGTCCCGGCGTGGTCATTAACGCTCGCCACCAAACTTGGAAAAACGCAGATGAATAATTCAAAGAGAAGAGAAGTAAAAACAAAAGAATCGTGAAAAAAAAGGAAAAGAGACGAAAAGAAATGAGAAGCTGAGTTTTCAAGGTCTTGAAAATGAGGACTAAAAATTTTCATGTTTTGTTCTCTCTTCATTTCCATTTAAGAACATCGCCGCGTGATCGAAAAAAAGGACCGCCTGGGATGAAGGAAGGGAGTGTTGACAGTGATGTGATTGACTGTCTTGGCATTTTTTTTCTTCCTCGTCTTACAGGAGTTCATTTTTTCTAGAATTGCAGTCACGTCTTTTAAGGAGAGAGTTTCCAGCTCTCGAATTACTGATTCATCAGTGACCACTATATGGAGGAACCAGAACCAGCAATTTATGACTACGATATTTATTTCTTTATTTTTTTTTTAGTCCATCCTTACTTTCGATAGATGTCATGCATTGATTGGTTCATTTTATTGGCGATATGGGATGAATTGTGAGCACCGTGGAGGAGAGGAGTAGTCTGAAGGAATTTCTCTTGATCATATGGTTCGTTCCTCAGGTCACCGGATTATATGATGCTGCGCTTACGGACTCGAGGTTTGTGTGAAATCAGCTCCTTACCATCAGATAGTTTTCACTAGAACCTCTTCAGCTGAATGTTCATGGGATCGAGGCGTGGGTTGTTTGGAAAGGAGGATTCATAACTGGAGGTGCTGACGCTGGAGATCCTTTCAGAGAAATGCTGCTCCAGAAGATTCCGCTTTCTATACTACGTATCTCGTGATTGTTCCGACTTGTGACTTTGATTAGCGTTTTCACTTCCTAGAATAGCACCTGTGTTTTTGTATTTTGCTATCGAATAAAAAATTTTATTACAAATTCAAAAGATTAAAAAATTTTCTTAATACTTTCGTTAGTTTCGAGTTCATTGGATACAAATTGTACGGATAGTGTGGCTTGGGGGTCAAGGTCAATCAAGAACACTTTCGCACCACCAAGCTCTAGTTTGTAAGCTCCTTCTGGAACTTCCTGAAGGAGACACGACAGCCCCGACCGTTTTCGTGCTGTTTAGGTGCCCGAGAGAATCCCTTTCCTTTGTCCTCAGTGAGCGTTGGATGACGAAACGCCGTGGTGGAGACTGCTTAGAGAGAGATCCGTCGCTCCCTTCGCGCGTGGACATTCGCGCAAGCCGTCAGCAGCATCCAGCTGTGCGCGCACCGGAGCGACTTCGCGGCGGAGCACAAAATCCCGATGCACATTCAGGTGGTCTGGGACGCAAAGACGGGACGGAACGCGTGAACTTTGGGAGAAATCCTTAAAAAGGACAATGATCCTCAGAAAAGAATCAGGAAGAATTCTGCAGAAAGAACGAGAGATGTGCCTAGGAAACATCACTTTGATTGCTCTCCTTAGTCGTTCGTTCGACCTCCCACCTCCACTTCCCTTGCAGTCAGTCGCCTTCAGTGGACCAGCCGTCGAAACGGACTCATCTTTCTGCTTTGCAGAATAAGTCTCCTGCAGCGCTCAAGAAATGATCGAATACTTTCTGGATCTTTGGAACCCATCGGGGCAACGAGGTTTGCTTGTGCTCTGGACGTAATGATGGAATTCATAGTTAAGCAACATGGTGCCTTTTCAGCAACGGCGTTTTCTAAAACAGCTTTATTGGTCACTAGCTACAGAGCTTCCGGGCGTGCCGCAGCTGCGCATGAGCGCTGCAGCGCACAGGAGCCTTCCTGTAGCAGCATTTGGTGGGGGATTCCCATCATCCGAGACGAAGATGGAAAGAAGTCGTCTTATAAAAGGGAATGTTGGTGAACTCACTGTCAAAGAGAATCAGAGAAGAAGAAAAAAAAATCCGATGCCATCTCCTCTGGCTTTTCTGAGGAGTGAGGTGATCAAGAAGATCCTGTTTCAATTAGACATCAACACGATGAAAAGGGTGTGCACGGAGAGACTCTCTCATCCCGCAAATTCTCGAAGGTCAACCTACTGAAATGCACCAATTCCAGAATGGGCAAGATGTGGCATCGAGTTCCGAGATTGTTTCTTCTGGAGATTCGGCCACACTGACGAAAGTTCTACTGGACACCAAGCGCTGACCTACATGAGGTGCTCTCGGTCATTCGAAGGAATGTCCTAGTTGATGCCTCCGGAGGTTTGCGCCCGTTCGGTTGATGGACTTGTGAAGTCGGTATCGCCATTCGAGATCTCAGATTCTTTTCATCCTTGTGCCTCCTGTGTTTCCTCATCACCCGGAATACCTGCTGGCGTGGAACTTTTCTTGGGCACGGTGCCCCAAGTGCTGATTGTTCCGTTTGAAAGTGAGGTGGGAGTGACGAGACGAAAAGTGGTCAGTTGTTGCGAGACCTAATAATAAACGCTCTCTTCTCGACTACTCACGAAGAGGAGTCGCCTGGGAAACACCTTTTTTTCCTATCAGCTACAGTGCGTAGCTGCAAGAATCCATCAGTGACTGGATGAGGATTTCCCAACAACTATCCGGAAGATCTATTGTTCCATGCATCATCTGAGAACAGTTTCTCTTGCGGAAATGGTGATGGGAGATCCAAAGAAGTGATCTCACCACTCTTTGTTACATCCTTAGACTCAGCATCATCTTCCCAAAGGGACAATCGTTGCCAGGGTGGGAGGTCTCTTTTTATTATGAAAATACTGATGATTGCATAAACAATCGCTGACACTGAATACCAAGGGGGGCACACTGGATACCAAGGAGGGCTTTTCACAGCTTCCCAGTTTTGGCAATCCTAATTTTCCGGAAGTGTTGGCAAAACATATGTACGACTCACGGCGAGGCTTTAGGGATCAAGAGAGTGCAAATTCATCGCGAATTCTGAGAGCTTGAAGGAGTAACGAGAACACCCGCCGGAGGCTTCAGCTAGGACATACCTTCGCATGACCGACAGCACACCATGTAGGTCAGCGCTTGATGTCCAGTAGAGCTTTCGTTGGTGTCCGAACCTCCAGAAGAAACCACTAGCCTTTATACAATGGCGAGGCCGAATCGAGCGAGCAGGCTTGGCTCAAGAGCGAAAATCCTTGGTGCTGAGAGAAAGGTTGACATTTCGGACCGCCGACGTAAACCCACCCGACAAAGCCCTCACGTAGACAAGGAATAGCCCCCACTCTTTAATAGCAGTCGCAGACCAGCCCTTCGCCAAAAAGAACTGGACAGGTCGAGGAAAAGTGGAAAATTCCCTCCCTCGTATTTCTTTATGTAATTTCGAACCTTTTAATACTGCATTGCATCACGAATTTTTCAGATGAATGCTTCTAGGCTGTCACTGAAATCGCCTCGTGAGTGCTTTTTTCTTCGTCGTGGTGGTAATGGGCGCGGTATCATGTAGATGAACAAACAGCTCGGCCCCATACTGCTGGTCAGAGGTATGGCCCGAGCTGTTCTTTCTAAACGATCTGTTTCTATTTCCAATTCGGCTCATTTCCTCGTTTCGAAATCTCCAGCATATTCTGAATTCTGAGAGAGAGAGTGTGGTGTACGAAGAGCCGGCAGCCCATTTGGGAAACCGGCAGGAGGAAACGGCGGCAAGCCTTCAGGGAACACCGGGACCCCTGATACAGTGAATCCACTGCACTATGTCTCTGGGAGTCAGGTGCTACGAGGTGGATCCGATGAGCCAAGTCAAAGTGGCGACCTGGAGATGGTAGAAACGGGTGGACCGCAACCAGCCAATCCCAGGAGTCCACTCGAAAACTCGGCATCCTATGGTATTCCGGAAGAGGGATCAAACCGAAATAATCTGCTGTACTTTCAAAAGGGATCTTTTGAAGGAAAGGAGATTATGGTTTGATTTGAGGTGATTGGGCAATGGAAGGAGAGAAAACATCGACATCTGGCTTTCCTTTTGTTCACTGGAAGAGTACCGCCATCGTGTGAGCCTTGGTGTGGTGTGGGCTCCCTAGTGTACGGGAAGAGCCATGAGGCTCTATGGGAACTCGAGATTTTTCACAGGTCCAAGAGCCCTATGAGACTCATGTTGGTGCGTTTGAATATGTGGTGAAGCCAACATATGTTGGAAAGCACCGTCTGTGTCATTCAACGCAGTGAAGTAGTCGGAGCCGCAAGTGCCGCAACAAGTAGTTACCCCTACATTCATAGGATGGAACATCGATCTCCAGAAGTTCATACTTGGAGCATTCACGCAGACGTCAGAGAATGAACGGTGGCAAAAGAGTAACCCAAGGCACTTCAACACTAAGTACAGTGCACGCTCGAACCTTTGATGAATGAAAATTTTTGACATGAGCAACCCTTGAGATAGTCAACATTTTAAGTTTTCTATCATTCTATAGAAAGCCGAGGGAATCGAGTTGAATTTACCGATGGGCTATTTTTCTGATGAAGATGACATGCCCATCGCAACACGACTCAATCTCATGGCAAGTGAGAAAATGCAGCCGCTGACTCTGAGGTTATGGAATGGGCGGAAGGAGAAAACGAATGAAATCACTTTCACGATCTGGATACCCTTAGCAACGCTCCTATGGAGCATGCAGAAGGAAAATTAGATGGGAGTAAGCATGTTCGAAAAATTCGATATCGAACAAAGTCATTGACCACTCGTTCAACTTAGCTGTGAAGTGGTCAGAAAATGTTTGACCTTCCTGTTCATGATGTCGTCCCCCTGAGACGATTGTGAGAAAAAGCAACCGTGAAGAACTTTGAATCAAATTTTACATCGTATCATCATTATTTACCATACATTATTATTATTTTTTACTTCTGTGATGCTACTAACTTTGTTCATTTGATTATAAAAATTTGATCCAAAATAATTTGTTTTTTCTTTTTTATTGCGACCACCCATCTCGACACAATCAACAACATTCTATAAAGGCAGCATTTTCAAAATTTGGATTCCGGCAAAGGTGACCATATCGAATGCGCACTGTGTCTCGAAGTCTCGTATAAATCTCCGTTACCCGTTACTGGTTGTGGAGGTGGAATCATACAGAAGGATGGTAGATAGCACCTGCAAAGGGAAAGACGCGTCTTTGAGGAGCTAGACAGCGCCTGCACGAGTCCAAGGTGGCGTTAGATCCTGAGGATTCTGAATAATCAGCGTTTCAACTTTCAATCAAAGAGTTCACGGTTTCAGGGGGAACAGAGGAGAATTCTGTAGTTTGTGCAAAGGGATCTTGAAGGGCTTTCCTTTTAGGTCTCATTTGGCACTTATTTATCTTTCGAGGATGAAAAGCAGTACTCAGAAAGTGCGAAAGAATCAGAAATACGAATGAGAACAGAGAATTGTTTTAGTGCAGCATGCCTGTGTGCGTTCACAGCATCTGGATTTCCTTAGCGAGTAGGTATGCGTGGAGCCATAGCATAAGAATGGACTTTATGCTAACTAAGCTGATGACTGTCAATAGAATAAATAGATACCAAGGAACGAAACCGAAAAACTAGTGGAAGCATTGAACTAAAAGCTCTGTAACTTCAAGATGCAGAGACTTGATGTGAGGATGAGGATTCTAGCAAAGAACATTCCATGTCTATTTGAAGTTTTTATGCTGTTTTTTTTTTTATTCTGACTTGAAAACCGGAAAGGCAACCAGAGATCCTCATCCAATGAACCAGATGAAGGAGTTGTGGAATACATTGCAGCATCTTACGGCGAAGAATCAGAACACCTATCCAAAAAAACGGAAGTGCAGTTTGAGGGTGTTTGACCAAGTGTTTGATTGTGATGCAGCCGAAAGGATGAGAACGATCTCCTGCATCCAGATGCGAGACCGTACGAGTACCAAGTAAGGATCGCTTTCCTGTGCTTTGTGGTATTGTAGCATCGTCTAAAGACGAGCCGGAAAACACCATAACGGTGATTAACGCTCAAAATCGAAGATGATACGATGTAAAACCCCATTTTGAAGAACGCGCTTGTTTCTGCTATTTCTGTCATGATTTCGCAGATTCCGATGTACATGCAGCAAGCGGTCATGTGCTTCGTCGAGACACGGGAGCAGCTCGTATCTCTTAGCAGGGAGCGCTTCGAAGGCTATGTAATTTTTGCTTCTGTTACTGGCTAGGTCCGTCTCAGCCATCGGGAGAGCTGCTGCTTGCAGAAGTACTGAGCTCATTTCCATGGAGTGGATGCAGAATTTGGGCGGAAAACTCAACAGAGCAAGTCGTGATGAGGACGAAGCCCACCATCGCGACACTCTGAAAGAAAAATCTCTCTCGTACAGTTTGAGCAGCATTGAGACTGGTTCGTGCTTGGCTGCCTTTTGATTATGGGTGCTGCGGGCGTCCAAGGACTGAAGCGATTCAGCATCTGGCTACATCGTGTTGGTTCTGATCCTCCGCTATCCAGATAAGAGCAGCATGAGGATGAGTGAAGCTGAGTCACAAGGATAAGTCGAAAAAAAGATGTACCATGCAACCCGGAAAACAAAGTGCTGGTTGGTTTGGCTGATTGTCGCCACTCCTGAAAATCTGCGAGCAGCATCAAAAAAGACACCACCGCTTCAGATGGCTTTGGAAATCCACCAGCAAGCTTTTCAGAGATCGGATCACCAACCGAGACAGAATAAAAAACGAATTTTAGAAAATCTGAGCGATGACAATTCAATGCGAAAAATTAATGGGAAGACGAAAACTGAGGATGTATAAACAAACAGACGAAAGGAGTGTGCTTGTTTTGTCTGTCTGTTTCAAATGAACGCCTATGAAGTCAATATGAGACGGCTAATGTACAATTCCCCCTAGAACCATCAGAAACCGAGAGAAGGGGAAAGAACACTTATTGGGTTTTCATTCTGGTGACGCCGGGGCGTTTTTTTTTATATAAAAATAACTCAGTTGGGAACACAGCTCTCAACTGAAGACAGAAGAATCTAAAGGGGGAGAGATTCCACCGGCGCATAGGTCGGGACATCCGAAAGTTCGGAAAGGGGGAAAGGAAGAGGGACAACAACAACAAAAAAAAGAAATCCGGAAGCTTGGACCAGGGATCTTTGGGTTCGCTCCATACGCACCGGGATCAGAAAAAAAATACCGGGAAAGTTACGAAGAGGAAGGGAGTGAGAAATCAGAGAGAGAAGAAAAGGAGGCAAGGAAGAAGGGCCACCTGCGTTCCTGACTTTCAAAACCGACGCTGGATGCCGGCGATCTCCTCCTTGTGTTCCTCTTGCAGGTGAGTCCATCTTGCAGCCGTCCTGTTGTAGGCGGCGGATGGCATCCGCCGACATCCCGGTGACCTCCCTTCGCTGCACCGTCGACTTCAACACATGGCGGGCCGGGAAGATGGCACGAGTGCAACCCCATGGCTGCGATCATCGCTCCTGTCGAGAGTCCTCCCTGTGCGAGGAACCGTCGCAACACGACAGCTTCCCTAGACGACGTTAGCATTTCGGTTGAACGCACTGGTGTCTCGAAAGCTCAGGAACTCAATTGAGTTCAGTTGAGACTGTCTACGATTCTAGACCAAGTAAATCGTTCAAACAAAAGCAAAGCTGCTGATGTTACTGGGGGAAAAGGAAAAAGATTGCAAAGGTTCACTAAAGAAGGCTTCAGCTGTTGCATCAGTGACAGATTTCAGCTATCAGTAGCAAACGGAGGATTTTTTTTTTCCTAACTCTGTCGCAACAAACCATTGATATGACAAATCTCATGTTTGCACCATTGCGCATCACAGCATAGCTGCTGATGACATCAGCATGCTGCTGCATGCAAGCCATGTCAGCCATCAACTCCATGAAGAGACCGACTGTCTCTTCATGGAGTTGGATCGAAGGAATGACCATAAAGATTTCGATTTTTCAGTGACCACGGCTGAGAATCGGCACCCGAAAATAGTTCTTGATACTCCCACTGCTAGAAACTTTAAATGTGGCATCGCTGCATCTTAAAGAGTGTAACGTCACGTATTTACGTGTCCACCTTCATCATGTTCCCATAATCTTGCTTGAACAGCATGATCTTGCAAACACTGCATCCTTTTGAGGTCTGACGTGATTTGTATTCTTGACCAAGAGCATTATCGAATGTCGATGGGGTAGTGACCAAGAGTCCAAAGAGGATCGCGTCCTCGAAGGATGAATTTGATCAATAGACTTAGTTCAATAGACTTAGCTTAAAGTTGGTTTGCATTTGCTTGTGACTCGGTCACCGATATGCAAGTGCAATGGTAGGCAGTCCCTTCTATAGAGTCAGGCTACAGAGCTTACAGCTCAGCCACGCTCCCACATGAAAAGGGTTGAGGAGACAAGGGGGAAGGATGAGGTAAATGAAAACGATTGAAAAAAAAAAATAGTTGGTAGAGGTAAGGTTAGATTCCCGACGGCTCCTTGTAGAAATCCTACGCAATGGGGAGAATGCCATTCCTTGCTTCCTGCGAACAATGAGAGTTTCGAACTGCTTGTGGCAAAGAGACTGGGACAACGGTCTCGCTATTATGCCGTCGTCTTTTCTTAAAGAAGAATCGGCACGAGTTTCTGGCGAATCAGGGTTCATTCTCGGATGTGACGCTAGACTCTGTTCGAAGCGGAGTTTTCCATGGGAGATCACCACACGGAAGCCCTGAGGAGTCTGTTCCCTATTTAAAGCTCCGTTCCCTATTTATTTTAAAGCCTTTCCTGCATACTTGGTTAGAGGATCGCTTCTGCTGCTGCTGCTACATTGATTTTGGTTTTGCGAACAAAAGCGCGAACTGACTACGTGCTGCCATCATCCGAGATCAATGCAACTGAATCTCCCCATGATGCTTTGATTATTATTGAAGCTCATTTCACCCCTTTGTTCTGTATCCAATAAATGATGCACGCTGAAAGCACTGCAAAACCAAAGCGAAGCGTGCCGGTGCATCATCCGCCTATTTCATTATGTCTGTATGGTGGGAAAAGTGACTTTAGGTGATCCGCGCGCCTTCCGCTGACCGGTCTGCTCTGTTTCACGGTCTCATGGCTGCAGGAAAGGAACGATTCCGTCTTCATCTACGGGGAGGTTGCAGCAATCTTGCCCGACGGGCCCGCCCCCCTCGTAGAGCTCGTTCCGGAAGGAGCTCCCGCTTAACACTTTTTTTTTTTTTTTTTTGCAGCCTGGTGCTTTTCTGGCGAGTTCACAATGAAGGCCGCTTAAGTTCGGGCTTTTAGAACTGGGTGAGTTGCGAGTGTTCATCTTTAGCTGTTCGCCCCCAAATGCTTGACGAAATGAATCGGGTGGATTTCGCGATTCTTATAGCACGTTCCGTTGCTATGCAATTGTGGATACAATCTCGGCTTGTGACCTCTGTCTCGTCGGGAGACATGAAGCAGCTTTGACACGTGTCGATGCTCATCGAATCTTCTCCAGATCTGGAATCAGTCCGGTCATGTGAGAACAGGGATGAAGGTGAGGTCGAGTGAGGAAAAATCCTACGCGCGCGCGCGCGTGTGCGGAGAGCCAAGGCAGGGATTTTGCTGACGGCATGATAGGCGCGAGGGCAGAATCTTCTTTTTTTTTTTTTTTTCTAATGATGGATCTGCAACCTCTCTCGCGGATGCTTGCCGGAGGGCTGCCGGTCCTGCAGACAAGTGTGGATTCTGTTTGCTTGCAATGGATCGTTCTGATGCCTCTGGGAAGCAAACGTTTTCTTCGAGTTGGGTCTCGAGCAGCGCTCACGTCTCCCGCAGGTGCCCCTCCACGGGCAAACTCGGCGTTAGCCTCGCGTACGGGAGAAGGCGCTCGTGGCACAGTCCGATAAAAGCGGGGTGACCACTGCTTGCAAGTCCTTCTGATCGCAAGTCATACAAGAAACGAATATTTCCTGCAAGCACACGTCCCGAGTATTGCCTCACCGTCGCAGACGGAGCACCGCTGCTGCAGCAACCAGTTGGGGGGAAAAAAAACATCTCGCGTTATTAGAAGCGTAAGACTCCAAGAACGAAAGCTTTTCCCGTTGCACAGATCAGTTTCCTTGATCCAGGATCTCCATCGGCTCCTCCCAATTCTAATCATTACCTACTGTTTGCTCCTATCTACTACCCACTATTACTTTTCGTGGAGCGGCGTGCTCTCAACAACCTCCACTTCCTCTCATGCTTTAACTTGGAGTTCACCTGTCGTATCGCAATCAGTGGGGCTGGGAAACAAGTGAGTGTCTCCTGTGAGCTGCAGATGCTAGCAGCATTCCTTACCAAAGAAAGAAATCCTTTTTTTTTTTTTTTTTTTTCTCATGATAATCTTCTTGCGTCTTTTTGTGCTTTTCTTTCTTCCTATCGAAACAGAAGGTCAATTCGGAAAGGAGGTGGCCAGCTCTGGGAAAACGTTCCTGGTGTCTGTATGCATCATTTTGCATGGACGGATTGCCGCCGACACGACACCCGTCACTCAGGCAGCCTCGAAAGCAGAAGCGCCGCAAACTCGAGCTCTCCATGTATCGATGAGAGAAGGAAAGCTCGGAACTGATTGGAAGCAAAAGAAGAGAAGAAAAAAACGAAGAAGAAAAGAAAAAAAAAACAGGAGGATTTTAGAAGCTTCGAAGGAGGAGGAGCAGGCACGAGGAAAGGATTCCAGCCACGCTGTGAGATATTTACGAGAGCCAATCAGTCACGGCAACCAAGGAGAGAGCTCCTGCGTTAAACTCCTGAGAACCGCAGGAGACGGTGCGACCCGGAATAAAAGAATTCGAAAAACAAATACATAAAATACAATAAAGATCCACTTCCAAGATCCATTAGCAGATCCTGTTCACGAACTGCTCCATCGTTCTTTCTTCCCGTTTCCTTACCCATCAACGAGCTCTGTTGATTCTCAGCACGGTGATAAGAATGTTCAGCCCGAGGTGCCACTCGGAAGAAGTGAAATGAAGATGAGCGCTATATAAGCGCGGATTTCCAAGATGGCACAAGAACAAAAGTGGCCGGATGGAATAGAAGGGAGGGGAGAGATGTCGCTTTCCGGGAGTTCGTCTTCGGAGTCATAGTCGTAATGTAAGAGGCTGGCAGTTCTCATGGGAGCTACCGCAGCTGTCGATTCGTATAGTAAGTGAAAGTTCCTTCACTGACGGCAGCATGGAGATCACCTCAAGGGTTGGAAGGTAAGACGGCGAGCGTCTGGTGCGTGCTTCTGCCTCCTGCGGGATCGCCGAGAACGAGAATATATTTTGTGCGCCCGCAAGCGCGCGTGTGAGGGTGTTGGTGGTAATGGTGATGGAAGTGCCATGACGTTTGGAGATTTCGGGTTCCCAGTTCTTCCCCTTCCTGCCTTTTTGCCACGTGCGCCCGCGATCCGCAGCAGGAAAATCCGCCATGTTTGGATGCAGAGTGCTCCTTGCTCTCGTTGCCAGGGCCACGCGTGCTGCTCGCGCCTCATTCTTTGTCGGCGTTTCAGCTATTCCGCACTCTCTTACGAGACGCCTTGTTCTCTGTCCCCGCTTCTCTCTTCCTGGATGGCAAGGGATGGCGTTCCGCGTTGGCCATAGAGGGTTTCCTTCCGAGCCAGCCCTCGCGGGAAAATTCAAACGACCCCGTCCGGACCGCTTCTACTCCAGAGGTGAGACAGGAAGACTCAGATGCGCTGGCAGCCTCCGGTTTGAGCCGACAAAATCTGATCTCTCTGATCCGATCCGAGGCCGCCTCTCCCTGCAGCTGTGCAGAAAATGCAAATGATACTTTGGTCCATTCTTGAAAGTGCAGATCGCTGCTGCTTCTGCTGCTGCGAAACCCTCTGAGGTCATGCGGCATTCGCCAAGACGAGTCCCGAGAAGGAACGATCTCCGATTCAGTGGATGTCAAGGAGGCTAGAGGAAACGACAGGCCGATGATGATCTAGCCGTCCCAGATCCGAGAGGGAGCGTTGGGAGCGACCCCTTCCCTGAATTGGAAAAGCCGGGTTCTCGTTTGGCAGGCGGAGGATCTTTTCGGAAGATGATCCAGCAGTAGCGTTAGTCCTTGGTTTTTCTCCTAAAACACTGCCCTTTATCCTCCTCCCCTCCCTCCATCTCCTTGAGCGTTTTCGACTCCTGAAATTCGAGGAGCTTGTAGGGTGGATGACGGGTCCCGAGGCGCAAGCATCTGCAAACAATCGAATGAGGAGGAGGAACATCGGAACATTCCCGAATCCTCATTTCCAGAAGAACCCTTTAAGCTCAGGTGATTGCAGAAACCCTTTAAGGACGAAGCGAAAGACTGGTAGGACACCGAGCTGAGGCAAGCGCGCTTGCCGGACGACCCCTTTTTGCCGCCCACTCTGAGGTGCGAGGGATGTGAAGAATCGAAGTGTCCTCCCTCCCACCGTCAACGAGTGGCACACGAGGAGTCAGGTTTCGCTAGCTGATAGCCGGGCTCGACCGACCCCTCTGTCTCCCAGCCAATTAAGAGGGCAGCGGAAGGGTCGGATGACCCTGAGCCGCTTCTGTCGCGAAGCAGCCCGACGACCCAAGGCATATTCACCAAAACTTGGCGTCCGCTATCATGGGGGGAGTCTCAGTCGGATTCGAGAATTCGAGGAGCAGCTCCAGGATTGCGAGGTGCGTCAGTTTTATGGAGCAGTCGACGTGCCGCTGTAAAGCAGCAGCGATAGAGATCGTAGGGAAGGAAAAGCGCAAGGCGAGTGTGTCGTCCCTTCTCCGCCCCTCCTATCGGAGGACCCTGTCCCGAAGATGGCACCGCTGCCACTGTGCTTAGCTCGGTACACTACGGAAACGGTGTCTCCTGCGCGGCAGCGAAAGTCGTTCTCGCCTTTCACTCGACGCCGCCTCGTCCACTCCTCTCTGGCCTCCGTGTGGGCGCGTGATGGCGGCTTCGCGACGGAGAGCCCCCGCCCAAGTGGACGAATTGCGAAGAAAAGGGGAGGAGCCTCATGGGACGTTCTGACGGAACCTCTACTCTTCTTCTTCACGACTCCGTTTTACCTGAGCCGCGCTGAAGACCTTCGGCAGAGGTTCGGAAAGCGAAGTGCGGGACCTTTCATCCCAGGGAGGGAAAAGCGGAAGGGAGACTCAAATGGAATTTTTTTTTGAATGACACAGGGCGGCGCGGATCACACGCCTCTGCCGCGTCTCTCGTGAGCCAGGGCACTACGGTCCGAGCGAACTCGATCGCATCCGGTTCCCAGAGCGAACCAGGAGCACGAGGGAAAGATTCGTGGTCCTCGTTGGGAGTAGCTCGAAGTCATCCTGCCCACTCACCCACTGGCGGCCTACGCGGTCTCCCTCCTCCCCTCAACTTTCCCTCGCGGCGTAGCTTTCCGGAAATGAGGACGGGTCTTGTCCACTTTCGATGAATTCGTCGTTCCCTCCGAATTTTCCAGTCGAGAGAGGCTCACCTCGGAGTTCTGGAGCACAGAAGTGGGCAGTCATGCCATCCTACAACTCGTGCGCGATCTGGGGAGAGAGCACTTCTCTCAGGACAAGCGAAAGGGGTGCAAGTGGAACAGAAGGGCTTAAGAAGACCCCAGGCTGAACGGCTGGGGCCGTCTTGCTAACGCGCGCAGTCCTTAAGAGTCCTTCCCGAGAGGGTTCAGTTGTGGGCCACCCCGTGGCCGGTGCAACAGCACCCCCTCGTGAGCGTCAGAACCACTGTGCAACATCGTCTAAACATTTCATGCTATCGCGCGTTCCGTTGCTGGAATCGGCATAATTCTCAGCACCGTTGCCCGAGGGAACCAGAACGAGCTGCAGCGGAAGGAAGAAAGCAGGAATTCGGGGACGGAAGCTACGGTCTCCCGAAGGATTGTGGCAGCCGTTCGCAGGGGATCGTCAGGTTAGACTGGAACGAAAAGTTCGAGACTCAGAAAGGGGAGAAAGAGACCCCCATCTGTTGCCAGGAAGGCGAAATCCTTCGAGTGAGAGGCACGCTGGTGTCCCAGCTTGCCGCCCCTTCTAGGATTTCACATCTAATTAGCCCTTACTCATGTAAGGCAGCGGTGGGTGGGTCGATGAATCGGAATGTCAAGTACAGAGTCAGGAGACATGGGGACCATGTGAAGGGCACAGATCAGGAGATGAAGCTCAAGAAGAAGCCGGGAGGCTCTGAAGCCACCAAGGAAAAAAGCCAAGATCGCAAGGAGTGCCTCAGTTTGTTCGGATCATTCTAAAGACGAGTTCCAGGGATCACGGGAGAGCTCTATCTAGAGGTCGAGAGCGACCCAGAGGAACAGAATACCACTTCGGTCTCCTGGAAGAATGGCAACCGAGTATTCCCTTTCCTCTTCCATGATTCCAGAACATGACCTTTCGATCTCCGAGGCCTCTGTGGATACTGAAAAACAGAAAAACAAAGAAATATCTGGGAATGAAATGTCCTGATCCATCAGGGAGAGAGGGAGGGGGGATGAATCTCGAAGCGGGAAGAAGCTAGGGATTTCGAGTCTTCATCTGTACGTTCTTCCCCTGTGCTCGTTCCTTGTACCATTTTCGCTGCGTGGCATTTAAGAATTGCCTACTTAGTGTCGGTTGCTGCTGACTTTGCTGCATCCGTTCAGCGATCTAGGTTTTGATCGAGCCCGGAAGCGGTGGAAGGAACCAAGATCTACCGTTGCTGAAGGTTTCTTGCTATCTCAAGTCACCTCCAGCACCTTGTCCATTTCCAGCTTGTTTTCTCTTCATGCAGATGACCTTGAAGGACACAATTCTTTTCCCTCTCCAGGGTAGCAACAAACTGATACGCTGTCTGTCTTGAGCGGTTCGATGGTTGTTTGGTTTCAGTACTGAGTTTCTTTACTGGCTGAAAGAATGAGAATGCCAGTTTGGCTGTCAGACGGAGGAGGCAGCTACAGACGCTGTTCTGCAGCTGCCTTCTCGGTCTGACAGCTTAGACTCATTGCTTGGAGGCTGCTGCTTCCATGCAAACGAAGAGATCCACTTGACCATATCGGATCCAGCTCGAGCATCACGACGTCTGCCGAGATTCGTCAAGGAGAGTTGTCAAACTCTAGAGGACTGGCAGATTCTATGATGGATGCCTTCGCAGACTTGCCAACATATTGGTTCCAAGCGCTCTTGGATGCTCGGGTATTCTGGACGTGAGAATACTCTGTTCCGGCGTTCGAATCCGAGAAAGGAGGAACAAACCGGGAGGTGGGTAGCGAAATTTGCATGGGAAATCGTCCGCAAGATTCGACCGTTTCTCTTGCGAACCTGACAATGAGAACCGCTACTGCTCAAACTCAGGGACAAGAGCTCCTCCGAGTGGTCACCCCGAGCGATAAGGAAGGCTGCGTGTTCGGGGAGGAAGAAACTTCCCATACGAACCGTAGAGGGCAAAGCGCTTCAATCGTCCGAGCGTGCGTGCGCGCGCAAAAAAAAAAAAAAAAAAAAAATGGAAAAGTTGCTCTGAGACGAAGGAAGAGTTTGGTCTTCGGCAGAGTTTGCTCCGCCTCCAGCTTTCTGCTGCTCTCCTTTTCTTCTTTCTTGCAGTTTGCGTTTCTTGTTGTTATCCTTGGACGACACTATCCGGAGTTTGTCTCTCGAAACAACAATAGCATCCTACTCCACCTCTTCCTTTCTGTCTCGGCATGTAGTCACAGCTCTTCAAGGCCGAGCCGGAACGAGTTTGGAGACAACTTTTCCCGAGCTTCGCGGAAGGTTGCCGCGCAGCCCGATCCCCGCCAGCTGCAAGCCTTCTGCAGAGAGCATCCTTTCGAGCAGCGCAGCGTCGGCAAGCAGGGAACCGGAAACTCAGTGAGCCGTCTCATAGGTCAATCATCTTCGGATAAGCCTCCTCGTACCCACCCTCGCTCGCTCTAAGGAGATCGCACGACCGCTCCCCAACAGCAACCCGCATGACTCAGGATGAGAGAGAAACTCCCCTCTGGTAGTGGAGCAGAGTACTGCATCAAGGGCAGAGTATGCAGAAGGAAGCGCGCAGACAGCGGGAAAAGGAACTTGTGAGAAAAGACATGAGGGAGAGAAAGGAAGGAAGGAAGAGTCTCCGGTCGAGTCGGGAGGAGCTCTGGGTGTGGCACTGTTCGTCTTCTACAGAAAAATCGGACCATAAAGATTTTTTCCTTTTCTTTCTTTCCCTTCCAGCGCGGAGCACGCGAGATCAGTCCCAACTTTCTCTCTCGACTCCTGGTTTACGAGTGTCTCCTGAAATGACGTCTTCGGGCAATAAATAATCCAAATTTCTGTCCGGACTACCTCTCGAAAGAGAGACACGAGTGATCCCGTAGTTTGATTGATATTCTCATCGAGACTCCGTCAGCAAGAGAGAGCCTCGTAGCTTCCTTCGTTTCGAAACCTCTGCTGCTCTCTCGTGCGTTATCAGTGCATCCAGAAGTCGCGGGAGAACACCAGTGAGAATGAGCTGGACCTCAGCCAGGATATCCAGAGCGACCTGCTGTGCTCATCCTGGAGCTCGCCTTCTCTTCTCCTCGATGAATCCAAGATCCCTAGAAACTGAGATCCAAGGAGACGGAGTGGTGACTTTCGGTCTTCGCAGGCTCAGCAAGCGATCCACAGGATCTAAAATTTTCCCAAGATTAAACATCCAAAAGAAAGGAAAAGACCTTCTTCTTCCGAAAAAGAATGAATGAATAAAAGACTTCTGAATCCTGAATTGCAAAAAAAAGAAAGAAAAAGAAAAGAAAAACGCCGTCTTCTTTCGAGATCATGGGAAGCTGAAGGGGAAGCACATCCTTCAAGTACGCTGAACCTCTTCTTCGGCATGTAGAGGGAGAATCAATGCATGCACATAGCCACGTCGATAGTACCGAAGTGACCTCCGGAGCATTGTCGAATGGCTTCGGAAAAGCTCGCTGGTTCAGCTGCTGCGGAAGCGTCTGTCAAGAACGGATCGTGAGTCTACAGCTCTCCTCGAGAGGTGAAGTGATCCGAATGGAGTCAGAATTAAGAGAGAAAAAGGGCCAAGCGTTTTTTCTCGTTGTCGCCTATTGGACGATAGGACGGTCTCGGGGGAGAGGGGGAGAGGGGCACGCTATTGGCAAGCATAGACTTGTGCTCACGAGCGCCGCCTACTCCCACGGGAAAACTCCTTCCCTCTGAACGCAGAGCTGCCGCGAGTCGGTTCTCGCCATCCCTCTTTGGTGTGGACGTGTGGATCGCTTCCGCAAGCCAGAAAGCCAATGAGAGACGGCCATGCGTTTTTGGATGGTGCTGAGGGAGGGATGAACGAAGGGAGAGGTTCAAAGGAGTGAGAACCTGCAGCAGCCTCTTGAAGAGATTCCGGCCGAGCCGAACCTGCTTTGAAGAGAACCCTTTCCGGCTACGGAATGTTTCCCGAATCCTCGGGTTGTCGAAAACTCTGCGAGAGAAGAAGAAAGGCGTGCCAGGAAATCGGATTGCTTTAGTCGCAAGGGGATCCTCAGCGAGTGGGATGGCTTCTCCGTAGGAACCCTCAGTTCGCCCATTGAACAACAAATCTGGAATCTCTCTCTCTCTCTCTCTCTTTGCCGAAAGCAGAAAGTCGAAGAATATCCCTCCTTTTTTCCATGCAGCCAACCGTGCCAGCGTGCCCAAGAGCAAACGAGAGGCCTCTCTGGTCCGCGAAGGCGTGCGCGCACGTCGGAAGCGAGCGTCGGCTTAGAGTCGCGGGGAAAGTCCGTCCCTCATCAGGAGAACGCCAACGTTCTCCTCTTCATCCCGGGCTCCTGCATGCCAACTCTGGGCGGCTTCATACCAACAGCTACCCGTACGCCCTAGGGAGGGTGAAGGCGAACTGCCTCGATTTGGATTGCGGGATGGGGAGGGGGATGGGTTGATGGAGGTCTTTTTTTTTAACCTCAGCCGATTCACGTGGGAAGCTCTCACCCGCGTGGTGCCGGGCACTCGGTCGTTCCTGGAGGGGAGAGTCGTCGTCGTGGGCTGGCGTGCGCTCCAACGGCTCCGTGAGCAGGAAAAAGACTTTCAACCTCGTGTGTGACGACCCGCCCGCAGCTGCTCCGCAACCATCCCAGAGCCGCGGATGGGTGGGCTCCACTCTTCTTCATACCTCTCAACTCGTCTTGTTCGTCGCCTTCTCCTGCTTCCCGGGCTATCCTTCCACGCATTTCAGCATGCATTTGCTGGAAAGAGACTGCATCCTCACATGTACGGAGGCAGATCTTGAATATGTTGAGATGATCTGATCTTTAGCCGAAACATCCAAACTTTTTCGGTCATCATTCTCAGCTTTCATCCTTGTCGTCATTCAGATAAGCCAGTTTCCGGGAAGAACTATCAGTAGGTCTCGACACAGGATTTCCATTGTCTCTGGAAGGGAAGGAGCGTTTTGCCGCTCCGCCGTCGGCCAGGGATCAATCAGGATTACATGCACATTCCTACCTTCTTAGGTTGCTGTTTCAGTGTGCAGTCTGAAGGCAGCAACTGCAGAATCGTTGGTTTTCACCGGGGTCATGTAGTCGGCAGGGTGACCGAGACACTTCCTGACGCCATTTTCTGACTGGTTAGCAGCTCAGGAAGCCTAAAGACCCGCTGCAGCCGAGGGGCTGCAGCAGGTCTTTAGGCGATATCTGACTAGTCACCCTTGCAGCCTCTCCCAAGCGGGGCAAAACCCATTGTCAGGCATCTTACTCAAACCTATCTGACGAGTTGATGATGATCCACTTGAATGAACTGAGAATGTGCGAAACGATGCGAACAGACAGATGTACGAAACGGACTGCGTGATCAGGAGACCATGTTCTGCTTCTTCTCACGATTCTGGATGCTCATCTGGATCAGGGAGGAAGCCATTGCCAAGTCCTTGGGTTTTCGAGCTCCAGGAAGCTCAGCAGGAAGACGAAAAGGAAGCATTGAGCGTAGTGGGGACGAACCCTCCAGCTTGATCCTGTTGCTGGAGAAGAGGGAGAACTCACAGGCAAAGGATTCGCGGGATTCGTCATGATTCGAGTTAGCACCATGCTTTTGGTAGAGGATTCAATCGGAGGAGTGGACGGTTGGAGTGAGAGTTGCCTGGCGTCCGCATTCCCTTCCTCCTCCTTTTACTCCCTACGGCCGCAGAAAGGAGGAAGAAAACTCCTATATGTCAGAGACGATGATGAAGATGATCTCCTAGATGAAGTCGTGGGAAGCTGAGCACCTGGAGAAGAGCAAGAGGTGGGCAATGCAACTCTGAGGTCAAGGGAGAGAAGAGGATACGGATGCACACGGAAGGAAAAGGGGGAGGGGGAAGACTGGAGCATACCCCTTTTCCTCCTGGATAGGAAGGCCTCAACGTCCGCTGCGCGGCGCTGGTAGCCAGCCGGTAGACGCAGGCTCGAGTTGCTCCCGGAGAAGGGGACGTGTTTCTTTGAGCACCAGCTGGGGTCAGGGTCGGCGGATCACCCGACTGGACACACCTCTTGCTCTTCTCCACACGTGGACGTCTGCACTTTGTACGGATGCTTCGAAATGCTTCCAGGAGGGAAGGGAGCGAAGGAAAGGGACGGTAACTACCACGCCATGAATTCCTCGAGTCGATCTCTCTGTCACAGCCACGGCTTCAGGGCCCATCCGAACCTCCACGGAGCCCCACGAATTCTTCGTCTCCTCAGAAATGCCCTCGAATAGGGAGATCCGAGGTGACCTCTGCGTCGCTACTCTGTCCCTTGATAGGCGAACTCGAAGCGGCCGCCCTACTGGGAAGTCTCGGTCCCCTGATGCTGTTGAGATTTGTTCCAATGCAGGTGGAGGCAGCCTCTGTCCTTGAGCTCCTCTCTTTTGGCGGCTCGCGTGAGAAGATGGCTGCACGCGTCCAAGAGGGTGTAGCCGTAGGTCCCTCCAACCGATCTCACCCACAGTGCTACTCTGTTCCAAACGAGAGAGAGGAGAGAAAAGAGGTCACGACCTTCTCCCCCTTCCGCTAGCTCTGCTCCAACGAACTGGCAGGTTCCCTTCTCTAGAGGAGGATGTGTGGCAGCCACGAAGCTTCTCCGCCTTGTGACCTCCAGGCGGGTTCACGAGCCTTGAGAAACGACTCCTCCAGAGCTGGAAGACGCTCCCGGTAGAGCCTGTTCCGCTTGCCCTCCAACAGCCGGAAGAAAGCTCCTCTTCGTCGACAAACGCGGATGTGTAGCGCGCCCTCTCTTGGCGAGTCTTTAAACCCGGACGCTGCGAATCTCTCGAGAACATCCGTATGTTCTGCGTGCCATTCGGAGTTCAGAAAATGCGTTCGTTCCTTCACAGACACCTAAGAGCTGCGCCCACAAGCC